>PVKH010005453.1:0-22089 GCA_004027955.1 Chaetophractus vellerosus | reverse complement strand
AGGGGGGTGTATTTATGGGGGGCCTCGGGGATGTTTAAGAGTGTTTTTCTGTAGTGGTGTAGTGTATCTGTGGGTGGAAAACCTGCTTGGTGGGGGGGAGGGAGATGGGTTCCCTATTTTTATAGGTCTGTTTCACTCAGAAATAGACAAGGGGACGGCACGGGAGCAGGGATGGTTCCCAGTGGAAGATGAACCAGTGAGCCAGGACACTCTGTGGCATGAATCTGTAAATCCTGTCATCTGGAGAGTTGAGCTAAGGGGACATTGTGGGCCGTGGGGTGGTGGGGAGGGATGGGGTGGATTGAATGAGGGGCTTGGTGGACTGTGTAAGTGTTTTCCATTGCCTTGCAGTGGTGGACACGGGACAGGGTGAAAGTCATCAAAATTTATAAAAGAATATGAACTAAAATGTGGACCTTGATGTGGACCAATGACAATGTTGGGGAACATTTCACTATCTGTTTGTCAGTTATGTTGGTGCTGTCATCCACATACAAAATATTTTGGTAAGGAGGGGAATGGAGGAGGAGGTTGAATACATGAGATTGTCTGGTAGTCTGTGTGTGACTCTGCTGTGACCTAAAATTTCTTTGAAAATAAAATGTAAAAAGGTGGGATGCTTGAGAGTGAGAAGAGAAAGGTGACACAAAACAGACTGGACACCAGATATAGCACCGACAAGGCAAAATTGGGCAAAACATTTTGTATGCATGTAATTCTTTTTTTTTTTTCACATATCTTGAATAGTCCAGTCCGCTTGCAACGTCTAGTTTTCTTTTTTATATTTTTTTAATTTTTACTTTTTCTTCTTTTTAAATTTTTATAATCTATATTTTTATTTCCCTTATTTTTAATTAAAAAATTTTTTTTCTAACTGTTTTTTATTCTTTAAGTTCACTTATGTTTTGACTCTTGCATTTAAATGATGTTGTTAGGGATGGGTCACAGTGGGGGATGAACTGGTGAGCCAGGACACTCTATGGAGTGAAGCTGTGAATTCTGTCATCCAGGGAGTTGAGCCAGGGGTGTTGTGGGCCCAGGGGTGGTGGGGAGGGACGTGGTGGTGGATCGAATATAGGCCATTTGGTGGCCCGTGGAAGTGTTTTCCATTACCTTGTGTTGGTGGATACGGGACAATGTGACAGGCATCAAAATTTATAAAAGCATACAACCTAAAATGTGGACCTTGATGTGGACCAATGACAATGTTGAGGAATTATGTTTCACTATCTGTTTGTCAGTTATGTTGGTGCTGCCATCCACATACAAAATGGTTTTGGTATGGGAAGGAATGGAGGAGGGGGTTGAGTATATGAGATTGTCTTGTATTTTGTCTGTGGCTCTGCTGTGACCCAAAGCTTCTTTGAAAATTAAATGACAAAAGGAGAGCTGCTTGAGAGTGTTAAGAGGAAGGTGTCATGAAATACACTGGTCACCAGACACTGCACTGACAAGGCACAATTTGGGAATTTGGAAAAAAGAAAAAACATATATATATATATATCATTATTTTTAATTTTTTTTACATTTTTTGAATAGCCCAATCATTAAATAAAATCTTGTTTTCCTTTTTCTATTTTTGTTATTTTTTTAAATTTTTATTTATTTATTTATTTTTAAATTTTCCAAAATTATTTTTTATTATCAAGTTCACCTATATTTTAACTCTTACATTCAAATACCATTATTATTTCAATTTCCTATTCATTGCAATTTGCTACTGTGATGGCTTCACCTGTGAAGTGGCTATGGATCACAGAATGGTCACAATGTGGATGGGAATGGATCATTGGAGGTGGGGTGTCAAAGTTGGGGGTGCATGGGAGGAAATCCACCTGAACATACATAAAAGTCATACATAATTGTTCAAAGGCTCATGGGACATGGTCATGGGGTGAAGTATTAATCACTAAATGGGAGAACACTGAATTCCCTTCCTGGAGATCTCTGTCATATTTTCCAGAAGCATAGCAACATCCCCCTGAGTACAGGGGCAGGGTCTGGCAAAGGTGGATGATCCATTGATTGGCCCTTTTTATTGATGACTAGCCTTATGAGTCATTGCTGTTGAAATTAAAATAGCCTAGTGTTAAGGGCTGCCTAAGAGTTGCCTCTGGAGAACCTCCTTGTTGCTCAAATGTGGCCCCTCTCTAAGGCAAACTCAGAATATGAATGCTTTACCTTCCTCCCAGCGTGGGACATGACTCCTGGGGATAAGCCTCCCTGCATTTGAGGGATTACTAACAAATGCCAACAGGCAGTACAACTGGGAAAAGACTTTGAATAAAAGGGGGAAATGGTAAAGACAAATGAGTTCATAGGGCTAAGAGACTTCAAAGTGAGTTGGGAGGGCAACCCAGAGGTAACACTTATGCAAATCCCAGTAGGAGCTCCTAGGCTTCCAATATGGATATCACCCCAAACAGAGGACCTCCAGAGTGCTTTGGAGATATCCAGGTCCTATACCAGGACAGATAATCCCAGAGTTTGGTGCCTTACTAGTTGGCCCTAATTTGGAATCCTTCCTCCTGAGAGTGACAGAGTCTATCTGAAATATGTCTTCACTGCACATGGTCCAAATGTCTCTTCTATTCAAATCTATATTTGATACCAGAGTTTTAGGTGTACTTCCATAGACTGGACACTACAGGCTGACCATGTGCCAACTGGGTCCAGAAACTCTGTGGACCTGCAACTCCTATGCTACAACTCAATGGACTCACATTCTCTTGTATAAATGTGTTACCTGGGCACCGTTTTTGGATCCCAATTATATCAACTTTTTCTTGAAAAAAAACAAAAACAAAAACAAAACTTACTATGGAACTTCCATATGATCCAGCACTTGCATTCCTGGGTATATACCCAGAAGAATGGAAAGCAATGACATGAACATGTATATACACAACAATTTTCATAGCAGCATTATTCACTGTTTCCAAAAGTTGGATTCAACCCAGGTGTCCATAAACAGATGAATGGATAAACAAAATGTGGTACATACATACGAATATTTTTCAACTGTAAGAAGGAATAAAATGCTAACACACAGGATAACATGGATGACTCGGATACCTATTGTCTGGAAGATAGGTCTACAAGTAATAGAAATAGAGAAGAAGTTTGTGAGCCAACACCCATTTGGACACAATCTACGGTAAGATGAAAGTGTGTAATCACCTATTGAAGGGATATGACAGGAATGTAGTGATATATTGTGTTGAGTGGTGCAGGGTTGACAGGTGAGTAGATTGGGAAGGGTGGGTTGGAGGGTTGAGCATACTGGGGCGAGGGGTGGGAGAAGGACCAGGTGAACGTGGGGAATTTACTGGTATGTGGTTGAAAGTACAAAGTTGAGAATGCTCTTATGGCAATATGACAAGGAAGGCTTACTGGTTTAAGGTGTTGGATGGGCAGGCATTCGGGACAGGGTGTACCTTGAGCAGGCTTCTAGGGAGTGTGTGGGTGATAATTCTGTCATAATGTGCTGTATCTGTGGGTGGAGACGTATATAATGAGTGGAAAGGAATTGGACTCCCATCTGATTTGTTCACAAATAGATGAGTGTGAGTCTCTCAAGAGGATGGGTGGTTCCTAATAGGGGAGGACAATCCTGTGTGTCAAGACCTCAGTCTTGTGTCATGTAACTATGAATCTTGTCATCCAGGAGAGAAACCAGGGGGTCGCTGTGGGTCCTGAGTGGATGGGGAGGGAGGAATAGAATAGATCAAATGAGGGTATTTAGTGGGCAGTGGAAGTGCCCTACATGATCTTACAATGATGGACACAGGACATGGTAAATATCAAAATTTATAAAAGTGTACAGTCTAAAATGTAAACCATTGACCATGTTTAGTAGCTATGTTTCATTTTTTGTATATCAGTTATAACAAAGGTACCATCCATATAAAAAGGAATTAATATGGGGAGAGGATAAAGGAGGGGTATGTTGGGTATATGAGAGTCTTTTGTATTCAGTATGTGACTTTGCTGTGACCTAAAACTTCTTTGAAAGCAAAATAAGAAATAGTGAGACACTGGGGAATGATTGGAGGAAGGTGCCATGGTACAGAAAGGATACCAGATATTGTGGTGATGAAAGGCAAAATGTCAAAATAATGTTTTTAATATTTTTCATTTCTTTAATATCCCAATCATTTAATTTTATTTTTGTTTTTAAATTTTTTATATATTTTATTTCTTATATTTAAATTTACCATTATTATTTCATTTTCCTATTAATTATATTTGGCTATTATAATGGCTTCATTCTTGAACTTTTGGATCACAGTAGGGTTACAATTGTGTTGGGGGAGGTTTGTTGGTGTAAATGATGGGGGATGCATGGGAAGAAGTTCACCTGAGCATACATATAAGGTATGTAAACATGTTCAAATGTTCATGGGAAATTGTCATAGTGGGTGGAGACTCACAAAATAACAGAGAACTCTGAACTCTCATCCTGGAGAGCTCTGCCACATTACCTAAGGGAGCAGCAACCATCCCCCAAGAGCAGGGGCAGTGACTGGTGAAGGAGCATGATCCACTGATGGACCCTTGATATTGATGACTAGGCTTATGAGCCTTTGCTCTTGAAATTGAAACTTAGCCTAGTGTTATGGGGTGCCTTAGGGTTGCCTCCTGAGAGAGCCTCCTGTTGCTCAAATGTGGTTCTCTCTAAGCCAAACTCAGCATATGAATGCATTACCTTCCTCCCAGCATGGGGCAAGACTCCCAGGGATGAGCCTCCCTGGAACCAAGGGATTGCTACCAAACACCAAATAGCAGTGCAACTGGAAAAAGACCTTGAATAAAAGGGGTAAAAGGTAAAAACAAATTGGTTTACATGTTTAAGAGTCCTTAAATTGAGTCGGGAGTTCATCAGAGAGGTAACACTTATGTACATCTCAGAAGGATCTCATAGATTAATGAAGTGGATACTACCCTAAATAGTGGGGCTTCTGAGGGCTCTGGGGACACCCAGGTCCTATGGTCAGGGCAGATAGCTCTGGAGTTTGGAGCCTTGCCAGTGGGTCCTACTTTGCAGTTTGTGTTCCTGAGAGTGACAGAGTTGGACTCAATTTCATCTTCCCTGCACATGGCTCATCTGTCCCTACTATTTCAACCTATATTTGATGCTGGAGTTTGTAGGTATACATCCAGAGACTCAAGTCCTTGGGCTGTCCATGTGGCAGCTAGGCCCAGAACATCGACGGAGTTGCAACACCTACTCTACAGCTGATTGGACTCACCCAGGGCAACTATTGGGGAGATGATGGTGGACAACGTATGTCCCAGGGAACCAAGAGAGACTGCAGTTGCAGGCAGGATAGTACCATACATTTTCCCCATGGAATATAAGCCCCCTTTCAATTGGAGTTGGAGTGGACATCACCATCCCAGAATCATTGGGATGGGAGGAAGAACTATGGACTAGAGTGGGCTTACTGGTATTCTACTATAGACATATTGTGATTCTAGGAATGGAAGAAGTTACAACATTGATGTGGAGCCAGTGGCCACTAGAAGCTCTGGGGGGCAGGGAGAGGGAAAAACAGTTGTAATATGGGGGCTTTTTCACGACTTGTAATCACTCTGAGTGATCTTGCAATGACAGATATAGGCCATTTTATATCATCACATAACATGCAGAACTGTGTGGGAGAGAGTGTAGACTACAGTGTGAACTATGGTCCATGCTGAATGGCAAAGCCTCAGGATGCATTTATCAACTGCAATGAATGTGCCACACTAATGAAGGATGCTTATGTGGGAGGGTGTCGGACATGTGGGGAGTGGGGCATATGGGAATCCCTATAGTTTTTGTGTAACATTTATGTAATCTAAGAATCTTTTAAAAAATTACCAAAAATTGTTCTTACAAAAATTAAAAGAAAAATATTTGGAAATTGAGCTGAGAATTCAGGACATTGTTAGAGGAATTTAAATATAAACATAGGACAAAAGAGAATAACCATCCACAACATTTAGTATTTAAAATGCAATTTCTTTTCTTTTTCTTTTTTTTGCCAGGCAAGTATTTATTCATGTAACAACTTCACAAATAAATTGGTCATCAATCTCTCCATGTAATTAACATTTAACACACTGTTTTATTTTTTATTTTTTAAAGAAACTTAGATTATAAAAATTTTACACAAAAATATATAGGGGAGCCCTCCCATATTTTCCCACATTATCATCTTTCATTAGTGTGGTACATTTGCCACAATTGATGAACAAATCTTGGAGCATTGCCACTAAGTGATATAACACACTATTTCAAGATGAACACTCCCACACTCCCTAGAAGCCTGCCCCAAGTGCACCCTGTCCCAAATACCCCCCACATCCAACACCCTAAACCAGTAACTCTACCTTGCCTTATTGCCAAAAGAGCATTCCCAACATTGTAGTTTCAACCAAGTACACATCAATCCCCAGTGTTCACCTGCTCCATCCCCAAACCCTCCCCAGTTCCATGGACAATCACATCCCCTTACACCCCTTACGCCCTCTGACATACCTATACCATCTAATCCAATAATATCACTGCACCACTGTCATGCCCTTCCACTACATAACTACATGCTTCCACATTATCATAGATTTTGCTGATTTGGCCATTGACTCACAGACTTCTTCCTTTCCATTTCCTGTAAACTTTTCTTCAAGACTCTAGCTTTGTGAGTTTACTCAGTTTGTTTAATTCATATCAGAGAGGTCATGTAACATTTCTTTCAATGCCTGGGTTGCTTCACTCAACATCACATCCTCAAGATTCATCTGTGTAATCCCATGTGTTAATACTGTATTCCTTCTTACAGCTCAGTAATATTCCATTATATGTACTCACTGCAATTTGTATATCCATTCATCTGTTGAAGGTCATTTGGGTTTGATTCCAAGTTTTGGAAATAGTGAATAATGCCACTATGAACATTGGTGTGCATATATCAGTTCATGCCCTTGCTTTCAATTTGTCTGTGTATATACCCAGCAGCAGAATTGCTGGATCATATGGGAATTTCATAGTTAATTTTCTGAGGAACCACTATACTGTCCACCTCAATGACTTCTCCATTCTACATCCCCACCAGCAGTGGGTGATGGTTCCCATTCCTCATCCTCTCCAATACTTGTAGTCCTCTACTTTTTAATAACCACTGGTCTAAAGCATGTAAGATGATATTTCATTGTAGTTTTGATTTGCATTTCCCTAATATCTAGTGATGTTGAGAATCTTTTCATGTGCTTTTTAGCTATTTGGATTTCTTCTTTGGAGAAGTCTCCATTCAAACCACTTGCCCATTTTTAAAATGGGTTATTTGTCTTTTTATTTTTGAGGTGTAGGAGTTCTTTATATATGTAGGATATTAGGCCCCTATCAGATATATGCTTACCAAATATTTTCTCCCATTGAGTAGACTGCCTTTTTGCTTTCTTGACAAACTCCTTTGAGGTACAAAAGTTTTTAATTTTGAGGAGGTCTATTTATCCATTTTTTTTCTTTCACTGCTCTTGATTTGGGTGTGAAGTTCATGAAGCCATTTCTTATTACAAGATCCTGTAGATGCTTCACTACATTATCTTCCAAGGTCTTTATGATCTTGGCCCTTATATTTAGATCTTTGTTCCATCTTGAGTTAATTTTTTTATAAATTGTGATATGATTTTGTCTCTCATTCTTTTGGATATGGATATCCAGTTCTCCAAGCACTATTTCTTGAAGAGACCATTCTCTCCAAGTTGAGTGGGCTTGGTGGCCTTGTCAAATAACAATTGATTATAAATGCAAGGGTCTATATCAGAACTCTCTATTCAGTTCCATTTGTCTTTATGTCTCTCCTTGTGCCAATACCATGTAGTTTTGACCACTGTAGCTTTGTAGTATGTTTTAGAGTCAGGTAGTGTAATTCATTCCATTTCATTTTTCTTTTTCAATATGTCTTCGGCTACTCAGGCCTCATGCCTTTCCAGATAAATTTCATAGTTTTTCCAATTCAGAACTAAATGAAATTGAAAAATTTTGACTTTTATTGGGATTACATTAAACCTGTAGATCAGTCTGGTAGAATAGACATCTTGATGATGTTTAGACTTCCTATCCATGAACAGAGAATGTTCTTCCATTTATTTAAATCTTCTATGATTTACTTTAACAGTGTTGTGTAGTTTTCTGTATATAAGTCCTTTACAACTTTAGTTAAATTTATTCCTAGGTATTTGATTCTTTTGCTATTTTAAATGGGATTATTTTTCTTGATTTCCTCCTCAGATTGTTCATTATTGGTGTAAGGAAATGCTACTGATTTCTGCAAATTGATCAGTGACTTTACTGATCTCATTTATAAGTTCTAGAAGCTTTGTTGTAGATTTCTCAGGGCTTTCTATGTATAGGATCATGTCATCTGCAAATAGTGAAGTTTTTACTTATTCCTTTCGAATTTGGATGCCTTTATATCTTTTTCTTCCCTAAGTGCTTGAGCAAGTACTTCTAATACAGTGTTAAATAGGAACAATAAAAGTGGGCATCTTTGTCTTGTTTCCAATCTTAGAATATTAATCTAGAATAGAACAGAATATAGAATACATTGAATAATATGTTAGATGTGGGTTTTTCATTACATCCTTTAACAGGTTGAGGAAGTTTCCTTCTATTCCTATCTTTTGTAATGTTTTTATCTGGAAAGGATGTTGTATTTTTGTTGAATGCATTTTCTGCATCTATAGAGATGTTCATTTGATTTTTTTTCTTTTGATCTGTTTATGTAGTGTATTCCATTGTTTGATTTTCTTATGCTGAACCATCTTTGCATACCAGGGATGAAGCCCACTTGGCCATGGTGTATAATTCATTTGATGTACTGTTGAATACCATTAGGAAGCATTTTGTTGATGATTTTAGCATCTAGGCTCATTAGTGAGATTGGTCTATAGTTTTCATTTCTTGTGGCATCATTGTTTGGCTTTGATATTAGGATGATATTGGCATTATAAAATAAGTTAGACAATGTTTCATCCACTTCTATTTTTTGGAAGAGTTAAGCAGAATTGGTGTTAGTTCTTTCCAGAATATGTGGCAGAATTAACCTCTGAAGCCATATGATCATGAGCTTTTCTTAGTTGGGGGGTTTTTGATGACTAATTCAATCTCATTACTTGTGATTTGTCTGTTGAGTTCATCAATTTTTTCTTTTCTCAATATACTCTGCTTGTGGTTTTCTAGGAATTTGTCCATTTCTTCTAAGTTATCCATCTTGTTGACATATAATTTTTTCAAAATATCCTCTTATGATACCCTATTTCTGTGGGGCCAGTGGTGATATTGTCTTCCTAGTTTTTTAATTTTATGTATTTGCATCTCCTCTCTCTTTTTCTTTGGTAGTCTAGCAAAGGGTTTGTAAATATTATTGATCTTCTCAAAGAATCAGCTTTGGTTTTGTTTCTTTTTTCTTGTGCTTTTTAATTTTCAATTTCATTTAGTTCTGCTCAGATCTGTATTTCCTTCTTTGTCCTTCCTTTGTGGCTAGTTTGTTATTGTTTATCTAATTCCTCCAAGTCTTCAGTTAGGTTTTTGATTTTAGCTCTTTCTTCTTCTTTTATTAATATAGGCATTTATGGCTTTGATTTTCCTCTCAGGACAGCTTTTGCTGCTTCCCATAAGTTTTGATATGGTGCACTGTCATTTTCTTTTATTGCAAGGCAGTTAATGACTTCTTTTGTGATTTCCTCCTGACCCACTGTTTGTCCAAGAGTGTGTTGTTCAACTTACATATATTTTTCCTAAACTGGTTCTCTTTCCCTTACTGATTTCCAGCTTCATTCCATTGTGTTCATAGAAATTAGTTTGTATAATTTCAATCTTTCTGAATTCATTGAGAGTTGTTCTGTGGCCTAGCATGTGGTCTATCCTGGAGAATGATCCATGTGCACTCGAGAAGAATGTACATCCCAAAGTATTTGGATGTAATATTCTGTATATGTTTATTAGGTCCAGATCCTCTATTGTATTATTCAAAGTCATTGTTTCTTTATTAATTCTCTTTCCAGATGTTCTGTCTAATGGTGATAATGGTGTATGAATGCCCCTCACTATAATTGCAGAGGCATCTATTTCTCAACTTAGTTTTTCGAATGTTTGCCTCATGTATTTGCAGGCACCCTGGTTAGGTGCACAAATGTTTATGACTGTTATTTCTTCTTGATATATTACCACTTTTATTAATAAATAGTGCTCTTTTTGCCTTTTACAATTGTTTTGCATTTAAAGTCTATTTTGTCTGATATTAGTATAGTTACTCCTGCCTTTTATTTATTATTATTGTTTGATTGTAGTATTATTTTCCAACCATTCACTTTCATCATCCTTGCATCCCAGGGTCTAAGGTCAGTTTCTTGTATACAGCATAGAGGTGGATCATATTTCCTTATCCATTATGCCAATATGTGGCTCTTGATTATTGAGTTTAATCCATTAACATTCAATGTTATTACTGTCAAGGAACTACTTACATTAGCCATATTTTATTTAGGTTTATGTATGTCATAACTTGTGGGGGTATTTTTCCTTCTTATCTTTTTAGTTCTTTAGTTCTTCTTACACTCACCTCCAACTCTCTCTCTCCTGTGTTTTTTTTTTTTTTCCATTTTGACCTGCAGAGCTTCCCATAGTATTTCTTGAAGTGCTGGTTTATTATTGACATACTCTCTTAATTTCTGTTTCTGTGAATATTTTTAACTCTCCCTCATTTCTGAATGACAGTTTTGCTGGATTGAGAATTCTGGGCTGGAAGTTTTTTTTTCTTTTAGCACTTTAAGTATTTCATACCTCTGCCTTTTTTCCTCCATGGCTTCAGATGAAAAATCAGCTCTTAATCTTATCAAACTTCCCTTGCATGTGATGGTTCTCTTTTCTCTTCTCTCTTTGTCTTGAACATTGATCGATTTGACAAGTATATGCCTTGGAGTAGGCTTCTTAGGATTTATACTGTTTGTTGGGTGCTGTTTCCTGGACATGTACATTCATGCCCTTCAGTAGGGTTGAGAAGTTTTTGGCCATAATTTCCTCCAACACACCTTCTGTCCTCTTTCCCTTCTCTTCTCCCTCTAGGATGCCTATAGCACATATGTTTCTGTGTTTTCATGATGTCATTCTAATCCCCGAGTCCCTGCAGGATTTTTTCTATCTCTCTATCAATGTGTTCTAAAATCTGTTTGATTTTAGCTTTACTGACTTTCACATCACTGATTATTTCCTCTGCATGATCAAATTGGCTTTTATGTGCTTCCAGTGTATATTTTATTGTTTGTATTGTGCCATTCATCACCTTCTTAGCTGTTATCTTCTTATGTATGTTCACAATTTCTTCAGTGTGTTCTCCCAGTGTCTTCTTTTTTTTCACTTTTCTAAAATATATTTTTATAACTTTTAAAAGATCCTTTGAAAGATTACATAAAATGTTACATAAATAAATATAAAGGATTCCCATATGTAATGGTTTGGCAGTTTTATGTAATTATGAATTCCAAAAATGTATATATTGAACTGTGCTTGTAAACTGATCTGTTAATCTGGGCGTGATTAGGTTATGATTAGGGTGTTAATTGCAATGTCAGTGGGACATTGAGCCCCACCCCTTGGTGGGCATGGTCTCAAGTATAAAAGGCTAGACAAAAGGCAGCAGAGATGAGAGAAGCAGATTTGAGAAGTAGTTCTGATGTTGGAGAGAAGTGCTCCAGGAGAAAACAAGTGAGCCGTTCACCCGATAGTCTACAGCTGGCCTTGTGGAGAGATGCAATGCATAGAGAGCCTCATGGTGTACATCTGAAATTGTCAAGGAAACAGAAGCTAAGCCTGGAGAGAAACACAGCCCTGGGAACAGAGGAACCCAGAAGCCTGAACCCTGGAGACGTCAGCAGCTGTCTTGCTCCAACACGTGGACTTTGGTGAGGGAAGATCTTTATGCTTTGTGGCCTGGTAACTGTAAGCTTCTACCCCAAATAAATACCCTTTATAAATACTGACCAATTGTTGGTATATTTCAAAAGGCACTCTTGTGGCTGACTAATACAGAATTGGTACCGAGGAGTGGGGAAGTGCTTTTTGCAATTATCAAAATGTTGGAATGGTTTTATAAATGGGTAAGGGGTATTTTTTGGAGGAATTGTGAAATGCTTAATGGAAAAGGCCTAGATTGCTTTGCAGAGACTGTTGATAGCAATATGGAGCCTAAAGTTCTTTTTGAGAAGGCCTTAGAAGGAAACAATTGTGAGATGGATGATAAAGAGACTTTTTATGATGCCTTAGAAGCAAATGAATAAACTATTATTGGAAACTGGAGGAAAGGTGATCCATGTTTTAAAGTTGCAGAGAACTTAGCAAGATTAACTCCTGTTGTTATAGGGAAGACAGAATTTGAAAACAGCGAACCTGAGCATTTAGCTGAAGTACTTTGCAAGGTAAACCCAGAGAATGTGGCTTGGCTTCTCCTTGTAACTTATAGCAAAATGCTAGATGAAAGAAATACACTAAGGACTGAACTTTTGGGCACAAAGAAAACAGAGACTGATTCCAGAACTTCCAAGTTTCTGGAAATCAAGTTTCCAAATCATAGTGCCCCATTTAAAGATTTAGCTAAACCTGGAAATTGTAAATGAGAATTGAAGATGGAGTTATCCAGGAAAGACTTGTGGAAAGTCTTACTGTCTGATGGCTTGGACCCCTGCTTCCTGTATGCTAAACCAACAAAGTTTTTGAGGGAGCTATATGAACAAAACCACTGTTCTCTTCAACTTAAAAGGACATGGAAAGGGGACATTGAAGGAGAAACAGTTTTAAGGAGAAAACCATGGAAGCTGAGATCTGGAATTAAGACATCACCTTGGGTCAAGAGAGGTACCCCACCCATGTGTCCAGAAAGTGTGAGTGTGCCTGGGAGGTTGAACAGGGTGGATGTTCCCATATGATGTTCTGGGAGAGTTTTGCCACCCCAGAAAGTACAGGGTACAGGGAGGGTGGAGCACATTCCTCAAAGATTAGGGCAGTTAAGGTCAGCACTCCATAGGTCTGAGAGGTTTGCTCCTGTCCCCCATGGATTAGGGAAGGCCAGGTGGTCAACTCATTGCTCTGAGAAGTTTGAGCCTGTGTGCCAAAGGTTAGAGGGAATGTTGTCTTCATCTCACTGTACTAGGGGTGCTAAGACTCTAACCCAAAGATTGGGTAAGGTGGGTCAATCACCCCAACCCTCTTGGAGGGTGAAGTCTGAAGCTTGGTTGACACCCAGATGCTTGATGAGGGTGGAACCAAGAATATGACTGTTGGGTAAGCCTGTAGAATGGGTGGGTTCCCATGTGGCCCCAAGGAGAAGAAACCATCATCTTAAGAATAACTCTCAGGCTTTGAAATGGAATGGAAGATGCCCTGCAGTTTCACTGAACTGTAGAGGATCCATGACTCATGTTTAACATCTCAATTTCTCCTTATGATAATTTAAATGTGTATTCTTTGTCTTTCCTTTTGTGTATTGGAAGCAGTTAAATTGTTTTGTAAGTTTCAGAGTTCTACAGCTAGAAGGGATTTTGCCTGAAGACAAACTGTATTTCTTTGAACTGATTTTGATATGATTTTGTACTTGCAATTGTTAATGATTTAAGGTTTTTTGAATATTGTAATGTATTTTTGGAATTCAGAGCATGGAGTATAATGGTTTGGCAGTTTTATGTAATTATGAATTCCAAAAATGTAAATTGAATCATGCTTGTAGACTGATCTCCTAATCTGGGTGTGATTGGGGCATTAACTGACACATCAGTGGGATGTTGAGCCCCACCCCTCAGTGGGTGTGGTCTCAAGTATAAAAGGCTAGACAAAAGAAAGAGATTAGAGAAACAGATTTGAGAAGCAGTTCTGATTTTGGAGAGGAGTGCTCCAGGAGAAGACAAGTGAGACATTTGCCTAATAGTCTATAGCTGGCCTTGTGGAGAGATGCAAAAGCATAGAGATCCTCATGGTCTACAGCTGAACTTGTGGAGGAACCAGAAGCTAAGCCTGGGGAGAAACACAGCCCTGGGAACAGAGGAACCTAGAAGCCTGAGCCCTGGAGACGTCGGCAGCTGTCTTGCTCCAACATGTGGACTTTGGTGAAGGAAGAAATTTATGCTTTGTGGCCTGGTAACTGTTGGCTTCTACCCCAAATAAATACCCTTTATAAAGACTGACCAATTGTTGGTATATTTCAAAAGGCCCCCCTGTGGCTGACTAATACACCATATGTCCCACTCCCTACACCTCCCACTTTTTCCCACATTAACCACTTCTTTCATTGGTGTGGTGCATTAATTGCAATTGATGAATACATTTTGGAACATTACCACTAAGCATGGATTATAGTTACATTGTAGTTTACACTCTCTCCCACTTTATTCTGTATGTTATGGCAGGATATATAATGGCCTGTATCTGTCATTGCAATATAATTCAGATCAGTTCCAAGTCATGAAAATTCCCCCATTTTACACCTCTTTTTTCCTCTCCCTGACTTCAGCACCTCCAGTGGTCACTGTCTGCACACCAATGATATAAATTCTTTCATTGCTAGAATCACAATATGTCTATAGTAGAATAACAGAAAATCCACTCAAGTCCAGGACAACTAACAAAGAAGTGAGGATGGACAACCACACCAAGGAACCAGGAAAGACTATAACTGTAAGCAAGAGAGTCCCAGTGTCTTCTTAATATCCTTAATCTCTTCCTTCAATTCATGAAGTTGATTCATGATTTTTTAGACATCTCTGATTAGTTGTTCCATGTTCTGCATCTCCTCCTGTTTTTCAGTTGGTTCATTGAAATTGGCCATATCTTCTGGTTTCTTAGTGTGGGTTGTAATTTTTTGTTAGTGTTTATGCATCAGTTTATCTTGGTGGGATTGCTCAGCTGATTAGCTTCTCTTTCCAATGTAGTGTTTTAATTTGTTGTTGTTTTTGTGTGTGTGGTAAGTTTACACTTTGACACTTTGTTCCTCTTTTTCTATTTCCTTGCTGTTGTCTACATTCCTTTGAAAAAGAAAACAAAATTAGGGCCAGAGAAAAGGAAAGAGGTAAGGAAAGAAAAAGAATGACAGTAAAAGATATAAGAGGAACAGTATAAGACCTAGGAAAATGAATAACTTGAGTGAGAAGTGGAGTGGAATAAGAAAAAAAAAGTGGAGTACAAAGAATGAGATGAGAAACTGAATAGAGAAAAATATATAGGATGAATTTAAATGCCACAATGATGAGAAGAGGGGGGAAAGAGAAAAGATAAATAGAACAGAGTAAAAAAGACAGAAAACAGAGAAAAAGAAGAGAGAAACAAAAACAAGATTAATTGAAGACCAAACATAAAGAGGTGGAATATAAGAACAACAACAGAAAGCAAAAGAAAGAATGATGAAAGAAAGAAAAGAAATAGCATGGATAGACAAAATTGGAAAAGAAAACAAAGGGGAAACAAAGGAAGGGGAAACAAAAAAAGAAGAAACAAGACAGCAGCAACTAATTTTAAAAAGGGGTGGTAAGAAAGAGGATAAAAATAGAAAAAAAGAACAACAAACAAACAAACAAGCAAACACAAAAAAAACATGGAAAAATAGCCTTCCCTCTTAGGACCCTAATAAGCTTCTCAGACTGCCGGTGCTCATCAATCACCCTGCAGCCTGCCCTATGCAGGTTTTGAACTGGCTTTTGATGAGTTATCTAAGTTAAATTTTAAAAAGGAAACTTTAAAAAAAAATAAGAAATCCAAGAAAAGCTAATACAAAGGAATGTATATATGTTCCCTATCCTAAACTATCAGCAGGATGTCTGATAACCCATTGGATCACTTCTCTAAAAAGAGCCAGAAATTAGACCAGGGACCTCATATATTCAAGGCAGGAACTTCTCCACTGAGCTAAAGTTTCTCCTTTCAGAAAGCTATCCACCTACTTTCCCTCGAGCAGGTTAGAATCTTTCCATTTGGTCAGATTTCTGTTGATTGGGCACCTGTTTGTCACCAGCCCCTTTCTATTCTAGTTTCTTTCTCTCCTAGGGCAGCTGGGCATGACAGCCTGTATGAGCAGAACCTCCCCCCCATCAGGTCAAGGTCCTTTCCAAGATTCAAAGGGACCCTGGTGACCAAATTCACTGCAAAGAAACCACTCTCAACCCTCCTCCAGACCCCTCCTCCTCCCAGAGGACTCCAAATAAGCCCTTGAAAGCTTATTGAGACTTCCTGCTGGCTGCTTCCTTTATGGGAATTGGAATTTTGATAGTTTTCAGCTCTGAACAAGTCAGTTGCTTGTCTCTGCCCTCTCCTCACCCAAATTCCTCTCTCCCAGGGCAGCTGGGTGTGTTAGGATGCTTGAGATTCCTCCCTCCTCTCTACCCAAGTTCACCTCAGTGCTAGCTCATATGCTCCCTAAAGTTCAAAGGGTGCCCAGGTAACCAAACCCACAGAAAGGAAACACCTCTCTACCCTTTGCCAGAACCCTCTTCATCCCAAGAGTGCTCCTTCCCACTTGGTGGCTGGTGGGAGTCAGGAGGTTCATAGAGGCTTTTTACCTTGAGAGTAAGGCTTAGCTGCTTGCTATTTTCAGCCACAGAGGTGAGAAACTCATGGTTTTCCCTTGGGCTCTTTATCTCATTGTCCAGTTCCTTCCAGATCAATGCCCTGAAGCTTCCTGCTCTGTGAATTCCCAAACCAGCTCACTTGGGTAGGATTTTACCCTTTCTCAGTCTTTTTTTATGAAAGAGCTGAGGAATGCCCACCTAAGCCAACCCCATCTTGCTGGAAGTGTCAAGATCTGTTGTCTTGTATGTACAGTGACATTTGCTTCTATTTATTCACCCAGTGTCTTATTTTTTTTTTATTTTGTATTCAAAGAAGTTTTAGGTTACAGAAAAGTCATGTACGGAATATAAATGATTCCCATATACCCAATATCTTCTCCCTTTTCCTCTTTCTCCTAGTAATAACATTTTACATGTGGATTCTACATTTGATAAAATTGATATACAAATATTGAAACATTGTAACTAACCATGGTCAATGATTTACATTGTGGCTTGCATTTTGGACTACACACTTTTATAGATTTTGATGAAGTATGAAGTGGTCTGTATCCATCCTTGCAGGAACATGTAGAACAATTTCATTGCCCCCAAAAGTCCCATGTTCCATCTATCCTATTCCTCCCTCCCTTTCCCCTTGGGACTCAAGGTAACCACCAAGATTAACTCATTGAAAGACCATATTCAAAGTTATTTGTAACAACATTGTAGGCTCAACATACTGGACTGTCCTCCCCTATTAGGCACTGCCTATGCTCCCGAGAGACTCTGATTCTTCTATTTGAGACCAGAGCATTCAAAGAGAATAACTATTATGGGAGTAACTATTCAGATTAAAACTCAGCTCCCAGTTGAATTTTAGAACTGTTTATTCAAGCAGCCAGGCTTGTCACCTTTCCATAGGTGAGAGCGCTGAAGCAAGGCTTTAGCTATTGTTTATACTTTTTGTAAGAACTGAAACTAACTTTTAGACAAAGGACTATGCATGGGGTCTCTCTTTGTGGTTGTGTTTGACTCACATTGTCCGGGGCAACTAGCAAGCCTAAGCAAGCTCCAAATGTACAGAAGCAGATATTTGCAGTTAGCTGCAGGTAGGAACAGTTTCTAACTATTGTATTCTATTTTTGTTAGTCAAGCATAACTTTTGCAGCACTGGGAGGCTGTTCCCAGAATTGTACTGGGAAGGGGTGACTATAATCTTTTTCCATAACATTCCCACCTCTTCTTTTAGGGGAGTCAGACCTCTGACTCCTCGTCACTAGAAAGGGGATTATTATAACTAGAATTTTTATAGCTTGGATTTTTTTTTGGATGTATTTAGTCAGGTAGTTAATGAGTATGGGTGCAGCCAGTAGAATTAGTAGGAGCAGCACAATTGGGCCAATAGCAGTGCTTAGGGCTGTAGTCACTCAGGGAGATTATGAAAACATTTTTTCATACCAGTTACCTTTTTTAGACCTAGCCTCTTTGCATTTCTCAAGTCCTTTTTTAATAGTGATAGATGTTTTTTTAATAACACCAGAGTGATTACTATAAAAACAATAGGTTTTTTCTAATGCTACACATAGGCCTCTTTGTTTTAGAAACAGTAAATCTAGGCCTCTTCTATTTTGCAGTACTACTTCTGCTAGAGATGCAACTGATGTTTCTAAAAAGGTTACAGAGTGCTTAAGGGATTTTTGGAAGTAAAAACAGTGGAGTTTAAAACTGTCCCATTTTCAGTCTGGATGACAGTTTAAGTGTCACTGGAAGGGTGACACCTTCTCCCAGGTTCCAGCAAAACTCATTATGGCATGTATCCAATGCTTCTTTTCAGTTACTGTGACAGCAGTGGGAGTTGTTAGGATAACCAGGTAGGGGCCAGTCCACTTTAGTTCTAGGGTGCTGGCCTGGAATTTATGGATCCACACAAGGTTTCTAGTCTGAACCTGTAAAACAGGGCTATTAGAAGGTATTTGGTTTTGTCGGGATGCCTGGACTACACTCTGGACTTCTTTTGGACTTGATCAAGAGCCTGCAAAGAAGAGAGTAAGTAATGATTGTTTATTTTAATTAGTTTTTCAGTTTCTAATTTAGGTAACAGAGGTGGAGGCCTTCCAAAAAGGATTTCATAAGGGGTAATACTTTGCACATATGGAGTGCACCGTGCCTTTAACAAGGCGAATGGAAGGAGGCTCACCTAGTTTTTGCCAGACTCTAGAACCAACTTAGTTAAACTCTCTTTTAGGGTACGGTTCATTCTTTTTACTTGTCCCAAACTTTGGGGCTGAAATGCACAGTGTAATTTTTAATTATGTCCAGGGTGCTTGCCAACTGGTGAGTCATCTTCGCTATGAAGGAGGGTCTGTTATTTGACCCTATCCCTAATAGCAGTCCAAACCTTGGGATAATTTTTGCGATAAGTTTTTTCACTATTATAGCTGCTGTTTCCCCTTTTGTGGGGAATGCTTCCACCCATCCAGAGAATGTATCTACTAGCACTAATAGATACTTATACCCCAATTCTCCAGGTTTTATTTTGGTGAAGTCAATTTCTCAGTGTTTTCCAGGTTCTGCCCCCCTTAGTTAACTGCCCATGGTTAGCTTTTTGTCACCTTTCGCATTTACTTGGGCACAGGTGACGCATCAGGCGACAACATTTTTACAGGCAGTGTGCAAGTTTCAGTAGTAGAAGTTTCTACTTACCAATTCGGCAAGTTTAGTTGCCCCCATGTGTGCACCTTTATGAATCCTTCTAATTAGTTGTCTTTCTACCAGCTTTGATTTTATTGGTAATGAAGCTGCTCCCATCCACATACAGAGTGTATTCAGCTGTCTTAAGTGGTACATCTGTGAGGTTTGGTTGTTACCCCGTCAGACTTTCTAAAATTTCCCCACAGTCATGCTGAAGTGGGGCTTGTCCCAGCTCTGGAAGAAGGGTGGCTGGGTTGAGTGTCTCTGTTTTGGAGAAAGTTACCACAGATGGGTTTAGGAGTTCGCTGCCACTGCCTTCAAACAATTTGGCTAGCCTGCAGCTACATAGTACAGTTTTTTTGAGAGATAGCCTACAGGGCGTTGCCATGGTCCAATTGTTTGTGTTAGGACTTTTTTTTTGGCTATGCTTTTTGTTTTAGTTACAAATAGATGAAATGGTTTAGACAGGTCGGGTAGCCCCAAAGCGGGGGCACTTACCAGAGCCAATTTCATGTTCTTAAAAGCCATCTGTCTTTCTATTGTCCAATTCAGCTGGTTTACGTTTTCTGCTGTAGTTTCAGACAGGGGTCGTGCAATTTCTGCAAAACCCAGAATCCACAATCTACAATACCCAGCTGCCCTCAGGAATCCCCGTACCTGTTGGATGGTCACTGGGACAGGGATGTCCAGTATTGCTTGAATCCGAGCTGCTGACAGCTTTCATTCTTCGTTTTCCAGCTGATATCCTAGATAGGTGACTTTTTTGGAACAGAGTTGTGTTTTCTTTGCTGACACTCAATAGCCCAGTTTCTCTAACATTTGTAGGAGGGCTAGAGTGGTGTCTCAGCTGGCCACTTTATCTGTGGCTGCCAGGAGGATGTCATCTACATATTGTAGGACTGTCATCTTCTGGTGTCTCTCCTGGAATTCTAACAGGTCCCTCCCCAGGGCTTTCCCGAATATCATAGGGAAGTTTTTGAATTCCTGAGGGAGTCTAGCCCAGGTTAACTGCCCTCCTTTTCCTGGCCTCAGGTCCTCAAAGGCAAAGATCAATTGGCTGTTAGTAGCTAGAGGTATGGAGAAGAAGGCATCTTTTAAGTCCAGTATAGAGTTAACAGTACATTCTGTGGGAATCTGGCTCAAGAGGGTATATGGGTTTGGAACTGTAGGATGGAGGGTTTCAACCCATTTATTGACCTCTTTTAGGTCTTGCATCAGTCTATAGTCCTGGGTTCCAGGTTTTAAAACAGGGAGGAGGGGGGTATTCCAAGGTGACTGGCAAGGAACAAGGATCCTGGCTTGTAGCAGTCTATTGACATGTTGGGTTATTCCATTTCATGCTTTTTCACTAATAGGGTATTGCCAGACTTGAATTGGGAAGGCTGAGCTCAGCAGTTGCACAATGACTGGATGTTGGTGACTGGCTAGTCCCGGAGAGTTAGTTTCAGTCCAAACCCCGGGAACAAGTTTTTGAAATTCCTGTAAATAGTCTTTCTTGAATACCGGGGGTTCAGCTGGCATTAACAGATAATTTTTAGAGAGGGGACAAGTAACCAACAGAGTTTGGGGTTCACTCCCAAAGGATATTTTAGTATTTTCATCTTTAAATGAGATAGTGACTTTTAATTTTTGTAATAAGTTTCTTCTTAACAGGGGGTATGGGCAGTCTGGCATAACAAGGAATGAATGAGAGACTGTTCCAGCCCCCAGATCTACCATCCAAGCTGAGGTCCATGGATAAGTCCTGAGTTTTCCAGTGGCCCCCTGAATTAGGTCTGATTTTTTCATAAGGACTGGGGTCGGTTTTAAGGGCAGAATATGTTGTTCCAGTGTTTACTAGGAAGCCAACCGGGGTGCCTCCTACTTTCAATAGGACCACAGACTCCCAGAGGCAATTGGAGCCCTGGCCCCTTCATTTAGTGTGCAGCACCAGTATGGGTTTGGGATTAGCCCCCTTCTGTGGACACTCATTCTTCTAATGTCTCATCTCTTTACAGTAAGCATATTGGTCTGACTGTAACTTCTTTCCTCCTCAAGACCTCCCTTTCTGCCCCCCTGGAGATCCTCAGGATCTAAAGTCCTTGGGGGGGGGGGGCAGCCTCTAGTTTCAACAAGAGAGCTGAGGAGGACTTTGGCTACTTTTTTAGTGGTTTGGACTTCTTTGTCTTCCCTGTTATTGAATACACTCAGCCACCTCCATTAATTCTGAGAGGAGTTTCTTTTTGAATCCCTCCAACTTCTGCAATTTATGATGGATGTCTGGGGCCAATTGGGATTCAAAGGCAATATTAACAGCCCATCTATGTTCAGGAGTTTCTGGGTCTATGGGGGTATTGTTTATAGACTTCCATCAGTCTTTCTAGAAAGGCTGATGGTGGCTTATCTGAACCCTGGATTGTTTCCGTCTCTTTAGAGAGATTAGTTGGCTTTTGGGCTGTGGCTTGGAGGCCACTTAACAGAGTCTGGTGAAACCGCTCGAGGGCCTCCTTACCTTGGTCATCATTATAATCCCAGTTAGGCCGATCTGTGGGGAAGACAGCCTCTATATGGTGGATGTCGGTGGCCGGCTGGCTGTCTCACCCAAGGATGGTCTTGACTGCCTCCCGATGAACTCTCTCCCATTCTTCAGAAGTGAATAGGGACTGAAAAACAGATTTAAAAAGGAAGAGAAAGAGAAGAGAAAGTAATGGGATATCATCCATGGGGACATAATCTGTGGTGAGTCAATAGAGCGTGGTCGCGTGTTATGGGAAAGGGACAGGTAGGTGGTGATATGGTTGGGTTTTGTGATGCAGGGCTGCTGGCTGGGAGGACTGGGAGGGA
>PVKH010005452.1:0-22107 GCA_004027955.1 Chaetophractus vellerosus | reverse complement strand
TATTTGAAGTTGTCATTTGTTTTTCCACTTTCTGTGATAGTACAATACCACAAACCTGTTTGCTGTATAAAGCAGGCAACTTTCTGATACTGTTAGCTTTTATAATTAGGATTGTTTAAATTAATAGCCTTTTTCTTCTTTACAGCATGATCTATGTTTTGGTGAGTTCTTAGAACAACACACAGAAGAATTGATCCAGTTAAGTGCATGCAAAAGCCACCAAATGGAGGGATTCTATCCAGCAAGATCCTGTTTCCAAGAGTAGCCTATGGAATCTGATCAGTTACTTTAAAAAATGACTCCTTATTTTTTAAATGTTTCCACATTTTTTGCTTGTGGAAAGACTGTTTTCATATGTTATACTCGGATAAAGAATTTAAATGGAATTACGTATAAATTAATATAAAATGATTACCTCTGGTGTTGACAGGTTTGAACTTGCACTCCTTAAGGAACAGCCATAATCCTCTGAATGATTGCATTAATTACTGACTGTCCTTAGTCCATTGGACGCTTGTTATAGGAACTTGTAGGGCTCATTTTGGTTTTATTGAAATGCCACCTACTTATAAATTAGTAGATATCAGGTGCTTCTGATGAACTGAAAATGTATATCTGACCTGTGGGAAACGTCATGAGTTTCCCTTGTGTATCATGTAGATGATTATATATGGATACATTTACAAAAATAAGAGTGGAATTTTTCCCCCCTTGACTTGAATATTATCCCTGTATGTTGCATGAGTGAGAGATTTCCCGTATTTCCATCAGAATAATATACTTGCTTTAATTCTTAAGCATAAGTGAATATGATATAAAATATATACTGAATTTCTTGTGAAGAATGCATTTAAAGCTATTTTAAATGTGTTTTATTTGTAAGACATTACTTATTAAGAAATTGATTATTATGCTTACTGTTCTAATCTGGTGGTAAAAGTATTCTTAAGAATTTGCAAGTACCTTAGATTTTCAAAACTGAATGAGAGAGAACATTGTATAACCGTCCTGCTGTTCCTTTAGTGCAATACAATAAAACTCTGAAATTAAGACTTATTTTCAGTGCATTGTGTTAAAGATTATAGCTATTTCTTAAACTTGCTTAATCTATAATAAAGACATATTACAATTTTTTTTTAAAAAATAGGAGTATTACATTGTAGTTTTTTCTTAAAAATACCATGCCAGTATCTAAAAAGGAAGATTTTAAAATGACCAAGTACATTTCCCTCTGTTGCCATTTGAGAGGTATATTTTATTGATAAGATTCATAAACGCTGCTGTCAGCATCATTTTTCTTACCAATTAAAAAAATTATTAAAAATGTTTTAAATACTTTTTTCCTGGATTGAAACAGCAGGTTTTAAAGTAAGACACGTGTAAACTTCTTTGCATTTTTGCTGCTGCTTATAAGGCAGGTAAAGTATGGCTTGCATGTTTTCATAAGTAGCCTTGTGCTTTATTTGGCATGAGGAAGTTAAGGCAATTGAAAGTACTTAGGTGGTTCAGAAGTTTCTGAACAAAGGATCAAAGAAAGAAAACTAATAAGTAGAAATTTTACATAATGGTCAAAGGAGTTTATAGATGTTTGTGGACCTTTTACTGTCAGAATTCCTTGAATTAGATGCTGTTTTATTCTCTAGTAGTGAAACGAAAAAGTGCTTTGAAATAACATTTCCCCACCTTTGGGAGAATAGCTGTCACTGTTTGGGGATGGGGTATGGGGGTGAATATGTAGGAGAAGAGGATGTAAAACTAGGAGAGCGAGGAGAGTGAAACCATTTCGTAATGAGGAATGCTTTAAAAACCTGTGTTTTATAGTCTGGGGAATCCGACCATTAGTTCATGCAGTAAGTTATCGAGCACTTGCTTTGTCCAACACTGTGCTAGGCACTGAAAATTCATACTTTTGAGTATGAGCAATCATTTCCCAGTCCACCTAAATATGTTAGCACCCACACCTCAGTTCTTTCTTGTTCACAGGTGCTTCTGATCATGAGCTACCTGGCCAAGTCTTCTGTAAGTCCAGATGGGTTTTCCTGGGTCAGCTATTTTAGGGTTCCTGTCAATGTTGTCAGAAACCCTTGCTGTACCCTAGCAAACACTGCTTACCTTTATAAGTTTTAACAAACATCCTTATAATAGTCTAGTTCAGAATATTCTCTAGGATTAATGGAATGTTTACTTGTAATTTGTGGAAGCAACTTTCTCAGGCTTCAAAAATTAGATAATGTAGTTCTCAGTTGATCCTCAAAGATGATTGACAGTGAGGTTCACCTATTGCAGTTGTAGGTTGTTAGTTCCTAGGCATGTATTTGAGAAAAGATTGAGTACCTGGGTACTCTGATAATATCTACACACAAAGTTTGCTTTTTTCCAATATTTTATGAAATTAGATCGCTTACCAAGAGAAAGCAGAAACAAAATGTTTTCATCCGGCAGTCACCCACTGACTGTTTTCCTTGCTCTGAATTTAATTTGTTCTGGATGGCCCTAGCTTTGCTTTGTTTATTCTTACAGGTCCAACAGCCTGGGTTTGTAATCCTTTACAGTTTTTATCATATTCCTCCCTGTGCAGCTACAGTTGTTTATTTAGATACGTTTTCCCTTGCTACAGTTACTTTTGATATTATATGCTTTAACCTATCTATCAGAGCTCAGAAACCATCCTCCCCATTTGTACCTGTGGCATTGCATCTGAGGTTATATCTCTATACCAACAAATTCTGAATTTGGAATCTCATGACAAATGCATATATTTAGCAATTATTCTATTGAGTAATAATACTGTATCATGCATTTATGTTCCTTTAGTGCTAAGAATGTGTAGGGATAGAAACAGTATTTGAATACCCATGTCTAAGTTTTATCAATGATGTTTGATGATTTCACACTAACTGATATCCTCTGCTTCCTATCCTGGGGTCTGGAGAGTTTGGTTCCAGGCTATAGATACACTAATTTGTATGAAGTGTGAATCATTTTTCATGGGAAGGGGAAGTGATAGGAAATGACCAGACAACCCACTTTTTTGTTTGTTTGAGGTATTGGGAGCCGGGGATTGAACCTGGGACCTTGTATGTGGGAAACTGGCACTCAACCACTGAGCCACATTGGCTTCCCTGAGTTGGTTTGTTTTGCTTGTTTTTTTCAGGAGGCACTGGGAACCAAACCTGGGACCTCCCATGTGGTAGGCGGGTGCTCAACTGCTTGAGCCACATCCACTCCCCAAGACAACCCACTTTTGATATGGTATTACTATAATATAGATTTTTACCATGAACCTACCAGTCAAGTTCAGATACTCAGATATTGGTCTTTAACAAAGTAACAAACTGTGTAGCAGTTTGTCTGCAGAATGGGTCTCTTTCAAAGCCTGTTTAGTGTGTTTCACCTTGGGGACTGATGCTAATTAATAGCTCTCATAGAGCTGTTTTCTGGTCTCCAAATCAACATATTTTGAAAATATGTCAAATGTTTGTAGGATATAGTTGCTCTTTGAAATTGGCAAAATAGTTTTCTTTGTACATTTCTCTTTTCCCCTAATTGTTTATGAATAGTGTTCACTGAATATTTTTGCCAGGATGCAAATAATGGCTTCTTTGTATCTCCTGTTCCTTGCAGGGGTGAACTTTAATCTTTGGGTATGCCTACATCATAGCAGGGTGATATCAACCCTATTTAAATAATGATCTGTATTAAAAAGTATACATTGTGTTTACTTATATCATTTAACATCCACAGTGTGCATCGCTCAGTAATCAGTCATTACAGTATAATTGTAAATCAGAAATATTGATGGAAAGAATATTTTAAAAATCTTTCTAGAGGGGAAAAGGCTAAAAATATTGATACCTTGTGCCTAGCATTGTTCATGAAAGATACTCATGTTCATCTTTTTTTGGAAACTAATAAACTTATTCTCAGTTTTAAGCTCTTTTGCTCAAACCTATTTTTTTTTTCCTTCTTTTTCAAACCTGTTCTTGATCTGCACACACAGCATCAGCTAATGTGTCTCTGTACTAGTAAATTAGCTGAGAGGATGGTTCTTAACTAATATTCCACATTGGTGCCGAGAGAAAAAACATGATTCTATTCTGGGTATGTTGACCAGCTTTCTTATCATAATTTTATTTGACTAAAAGTAAGAGTACTAAAGCTCAATGTCTGAAATGAGTAAATTACTGCTGCTTGTTCTGCTGGATTTGGAAAACAGTATTAACCATATAGGGTGATTGATCTGTGGGAAGTAATGAAGGTCTCATCCCACATTAATTTTCTTAATGCACATTGTGGAAGTGAAGAGTTAGAGAACACCATGACATGCAAAAGAATGAATTGCACCTCTCATTTATGTTAGTTTTTTTTTTCTTGTGCAATACTTTTTCTAAATATTTAAATTTCTTTGGCTACCATATTCATATTTTCTGGAGAAGAAAATTTTCTGAAATAGATTGATGACTAGGTAGACTTTAAAACTAAGAAACACAGCATGTAGCTGGCTTTCTATGCTCATGGTTTCTTGAAATCTAAGTTAACTTTATTGGTGCTGTACCACCATCCAAAGAAAATGCCCTTAAAAAGTCTCACGTTATTCCTGAGAGCTTGCTTGATTTATTTTTCTTATGTATATTTAATAAAAACTGTCTCAAATGTTTCCTTGTGTACTTTATGGATAATGGTTGAGTCTGTTAATTCAATTCAAATGCAGCTAACTCTGGCTTGTGTGTGGTGAGGACTCTAGATCATCTCTCTTCCCCTATTGTTTTTGGGGGATGTCACACAGATTAGGCAGAGGCATATTTGAGTAGTGAGCATCCCATGTTTCTCTGTTATGGAATAACTGATGTTTATCTTATACTTAATATTAAAGTGGCTTAGTCAAGCATTTTAAGTGTGTTAGGCTTAAGTAGCATTTTCAATGGAAATTGAGAGATACATGCATTTTGAAAGTTCACTTGATTATTAAAGGATTTGATTAATCCATGCCAATATTTTACCTCCATTTTCCTGAATATTAATGGATAGCCTATATACTTACATTGGGTAAAAGCTAATATAAGATTTGCTAATGTCAAGTTCAATGACTGCCCTAAAATTTAGTAAGATATGATTTTAAATTGTATTTGGTTATAATACTAAAATCATGAGGAAGGAAAATGTATTATTGCAGCTTATACTTAAAAAAAAAATAACTTTCTTGCTATTACTTGGCATTTGTTATCTGAGATAAGAAATCTTAAGGTTAAATATTTAGATACTGGTTGGACATGTGATTCTCACATCTTCCTTAGTACTCTCAAAGTCTTAAGTTCTAGAAGCAATGTATGTATAAAAGTACTAAAATAATTGATTTTATATTATAGTATAGTACAGCCAGTATAATACTGGCTCTCTGGTTTTGACTTTAGAGAATTCCTTAATGAACTTAAAGTAGTTCATTGGCAGGAAGAGAGAGGAGTGTGAGACAAAATAAAAATTTTAGTCTTTCTATGATTATTTAAAAAGGAAGATTTGATATGTTGAAATTTACTTTTTTTTCTATGGCAGTGCCTATGACTAAAAAATGGTGGTTGGAGCCAAATGACCATTGGTTCACATTTGTGATTAGTAGTAGCCAAGAGAACCATTAGACCTCTGTGTGCGTCACTGATACCACTGAGGCCTGCTAGAATGAGGTGGCTTTGACTCATTGTATGACCCTGTCCTACAGTCCAAATGAATAATTGGGTACCCATACCAATTTTCATACTTATTACTTCATCATATACCACCCAATAGTTAAAAATAGTCAAATGAAATAAAAGTGTGGTAAACAGTTAAAATATGCAGTCAGGTATTTTTCCATATGCTTCTTTCATCATAACCCTAAGTAAAATATACCAGAGCAGCCAGTACATCTCTAAAAAAGAAAATGGTATAGCAGTTTTTCTATCCTTTCCCCTATAAAACATGAAAGACAATGAAATTTGTCATTAAAAGCTATCTGCACATATACATTTACATTCAAGTTGGTAACACCAGTAGTTTCATAACAATACAAATTACATTAGCTCTTAAATTTCAGACATGGTCATATATATGGTATTTAAAATGCTTCTTTATCTAGATACAGATCTTGATAGTGAATCTCTCGATGATAGATGTGCAGTTAGTTTGTCGCGGAACTCATGGAGATAATTATATTGCTGAAAAAAAGTACAGATACTTTGAAATCTATTGTAGAAAACTAATTGCCACAATTATATAGGAATCAGGAATCAAAAACTATCTTCTAAGATTGAATTTGACATCCTTTTGTGTGAGGAAGCTCTTGCATTATGGGGAAATTTTATCTTTTAATAAGGTTTTATATATATAGTGTGGAAAACTTTAAAAAACATATCTAATATCAGAAGGTAGCATGAAACGAATATTATAACTTTGTAAAATACTTTCTTTCCTGGCAGGGTCAAATAAGATAATTACACGAAGGCATTATTTTTATTTCTGTTAATATTGTTTTTCCTCTGGGGTGTAAGCAGGGAGGGGGAGGGTACTTTTTATAGTAGTTAACAGTGGTATATTCAAGAAAATCTATTTCCCAATTTATAGAAGCCCCTAGTTTTCTACTTTTTATGATGATACAATCCATTTGGAACAAATATCATAGTAGACAGTATTAAAAAAAACAAACCACTAATCTTGAGACAAGCAAAACAAAAGCTTTAAATAATTTGGAGTTTTAATAGCTTCCTGGAAGAAACTTTTATTATGCCAATTATTTCATTTAATATCATTATTGATAAGTTGAAATTGCATAGTGCCAGCTTACATCAGCAGAGACGTACAATGCACGGGGAAGAGGGGAAGATTAAACCTTTCTGCCACAGAATGCTGAGGTGATACTTGAACTTCGTGGATTTGAACCATCATTTGATTTTAACAGATAAAGATATAACTGTTGTTTTCAGAAGCTGGATAGAGAATGCTAGCAGTTTAGGGAGTGGATCCTGTATGGACTGTTTTGTGAATGACCGTATTTAAACCCCGAGAATGAGGTTGCTTGGTGAATTTATCAGTTGTTATAATAATTCACTGTACGTGGCACTTGATTTAGTGCCCTAACTCTAGGGAGATGGACTTTCAAGCCCAAGGGAGCTGCTCAGAGGCTGGGATTCTGTAGTACTCCCTTCCTGATGATGTAGTCCTAAAGCTGAGACAGGGCACTTGGAAAAGGAAGGAAAATTAGTTTCACTGATCTACAAATAAAGTGAAATCAGCAGAATATTTTCGATAACATGATTAATATAATCTGCACTGCTTTTGAAGTGGTAAGGGGGAAGTAAATGTGGAAGATGTCACTGGTTATCTACATCAAAGGATACATTAGCATTGTATTATATTTTTTGTATTATAGCCATTCATCTATGTTTTGATGATTTAGCAGGATCATCATTAGGTCTACTTGGTCAAAAAATTTACCTAGGAAATTACCAAATTTATCATAACCATCTCATTTTTAGTAGTGAGAGGATCCATTCTGATAACTGAATGGGGCAAAAACTGAATAGTAGTAGACCCAGGAAAATTAAACTGGGAGTTTCATATATTTTCATTATTTTGTTTGAAATATTGTGGGCTTTTGCAGATATCAGTATTATATTTGTGTGTAAATTAAAAAAAAAAACAATTGAATAATAGAATGCTTTGGGTTTTCATTTTACTGCTCTTGTGGTTATATATTACACTATATTTGTACTAATCTGCCTTAACCACAACCAAACAAGAACAGTCAACTCCTTACCTTTATGGTCTGTATTGCCCCAGATCCTCTTAGGTCTCTTAGGCTGTCTATGGCTTGTTGTGGTGATACTGTGTCAGATAAGTATAGGAGGAGACAAGCGGCTACTAACAGAACACATGGAAAAATAATATATTACTACGTAATATTAGTGATAGTTCAGAACATTTTATACTTTGAAGACTCAGTTTGGTGTAATTATTCAAAACGAATGAAAAGGCTGAGGCCATTTAGTGTGTTGTTTTTGACAAATTATGATCTTAAGTGACTGGTTGAATTAAAGCTTAATACTACATTTTTTAAAAAACGGTTTATTGCAATATTCATATATCATACAGTTCACCCATTTAAAGTGTACAATTCAATAGTTTTTAGGATATTGACAATATGTGTGCTACTATCACGACAATTTTAGAACATTTTTCATCACCTTAAAAACAAATCCTGAATTCTTTTGCTATCACTTCCCTATCCCCCATCCCTACCCCATCCTTAAGCAAACACTAGTCTACTTTTTTTTTTAAGATTTATTTTTATTTATCCCCCCTTGCTGCTTGTGCTTGCTCTGTCCATTTACTTTGCGTCATCTTGTTGTACTAGCTTGCCGCGCTGTGCCAGGAGGCCCTGGGAATTGATCCCAGTACCTCCCATATGGTAGAGAGCCCAACCAATTGAGCCACAGCTGCTTCCCCTAGTCTACTTTCTCTCTCTCTAGTTTTGCCTGTTCTGGATTTTCATGTGAGCAGAATAATATGTGGGATTTTGTGACTGGCTTCTTTCACTTTCTAGTTTTTCTTTTCATGTTTTCAGGGTTTATCCATGTCTTAGCAGGATATATCATGTTTTATCTGTTTGTCAGTTGGACATTTGGGTTGATTCCACTTTTTGGCAATTGTGAATAAGGCTGCTATAAAATTCATGTAGAAGTTTTTGTGTGGACATAGGTTTTCATTTCTTTTGGGTGTATACCCAGGAATGGAATTGCTGGGTCATATGGTACTAGTGTTCAGCCATTTGAGAACTGCTGGGCTGGTTTCCAAAGTTACCATTTTACATTCCCACCAGCAGTGTATGAGAGTTCCAATTTCTCTACCTCCTCGCCAATACTTTTTATGTTTTATTCTAGGCATCCTAGTGGGTGCAAGTATATCATTACAGTTTTGATTTGCATTTTCCTGACTGTTGATGTTGGGCATTTTTCATGTGCTTATTGCTATTTGTATATCTTGTTTGGAGAAATATCTATTCAGATCCTTTCCCCATTTTTTAATTGGGTTATTTGTCTTTTTATTATTGACATATAATAATATATTCTTCATATATTCTAGTTCCTTATCACATATATGATTTGCAAATATATTCTCCTATTTTGGGGGTTGTCCTTTCACTTTCCTGATAGTGTTTTCTGAAGCACAAATCTTTAATTCTGATGTCCAACACTAAAATGAGCCACTGTTATTACAGTGTGGCATTTCATTAACTTAAGAAATTAATACCATAATTAACTTTGATTTTCATGCTTATGTTACCCATGGATGTTACTTAAAAAGTTATTGTTAATTAACTCCCCTGCAAAGGGGAAAATTAGAAAACAAAATAGAAAAAACAAGAATGCAGGTGCCAAGACTTATGGTAAATTGCTTTCAGAAGCCTCTAAATCAAGGGTTCTTTTTTTTTTTTAAAGATTTATTTTTATTTATTTATATATTCCCCCCCTTGCTGCTTGTGCTTGCTGTTTTCATTTGCTTTGCATTTTTCTGTGTCTGCTTGTCTTCCCCTGCTGTGCCATCCCGCTGAGTCAGTTCACTGCATGGCAGCTTGCCTTCTCCAGGAGGTGCCAGAACTGAACCCGGAGCCTCCCATGTGGTAAACCAGAGCCCTACCAATTGAGCCACAGCTGGTTCCCTAAATCAAGGGTTCTTAACCAAGGGTGCGAGTGCTTGAATTGAAATTCAAAAAACATTATTCTTGTGGGGACGTGTTGGTGCAGGTGTGACATATTTATTAAATAATACACAGTATAGTGTGGACTTGGTAAGGGGTCCATGGTTTTCACCTGACTGGCAGAGGGATCCATGGAATAAAAAAGGTTAAGAACCCTTGCTTCAAATCAATGCTAAAAATACCTCCCCCTCTCACCCAAGTTTTCTAGGGAGCACCAAGTTTAGGGCCTTAAATGATCCTTTAGGCCTCTGCAGATTTATAATGTGTTTTGTTTTACTCTAGTACCAGAGTTTCCCAGAGTTTGCCTACTTTGAGGTTGAAAAAATTGAATAATGAAAATATTTCTTACCAAGACAAGATCTCCCAAGTCCTCCATAACAGCTGAAAGGGAAATAGGGTTCTGAAGTTTGTACATTTTCATTTCATCCCAACAGGTACAACTAAAGACTTGTTCTTTTTACCTACTATTTATAACTCCAATGTCTATCACAGTGCCCTGCACATAGAAATTAATATTTTTTAACTAATCAAGAACAAAGTGTGCTTAATTTATTGTTGGGAAGTATTCTGAACACTTCTAATGGCCAGGTTAGGCATGGGCTTTTTATTGACCTATTCAAACCCCAGGACCCACATCTGAGAAGCAGAGAATGTTAGTTACTAAATCGATAGAAATCAGTCTACTTTCACCAACTGTCACTTTGATTATTTTTCCCTGTCTAAACAAAACCTTAGTGGTTGTGGGGCAAGTGCTATACACATAACAACTCTTCATTTACCTGAAACAATAATACAGAGGTAGCATAGAGGTTAAGAGCAAAGGCCCTAGTGCCCGTCTGCCTGGGTTTGAATTCTGTCCTTTCCCAGACATGTGAACCTCAGCAAGTTATTTAACCTCTCCATACCTCAGTTGTTTCATCCATAAAATTGTGATAGCAATGGTACCTACATCACAGTGAGGATTAAATGAATATTTGTAAAGGCCTTAAAACAGTGCTTGGCACAGAGTAAGAAGTAAATGAATGTTTGGGGCCATTGTCTATTTTTGTGAAGGAATGAGTTCTGCATAACTGATTTTCAGAAAAATGAAGATTAACCTTTAAAGCAACAAAACTGTTCCTTTAAATCATTTTCCAAGATTCTACAAAGTGTATTCCACATTTCCTATCTTTCTTAGAGGGTATACTCAACCTAATTTAGTGTTGCTGGCTTATCATCATGAAATCAATTACTGTAGTTATTATGGATATAGCTGTAGATACATGTCTTGGTACAAGATGTGAGATATAGGACCAAATAGATACTGACCCCTAGAATTAGTCATGAGCTTGCTTTCTACAAAGCATCCCAGATGTAGGCCTCTTTCAGAAAGATCTGGATCTACTTTATTAAGGTGGAGAGAGGTAGAGCACTTTAATGGCTTTCTGCAATGTAAATACTATCTCATGAAGTCTTGCTGTCTTTATCCTTTTCCTTTATGTTTCTATGTATTTCCTATGAATTTCTATTATATTCCAGCTCAAATTTCAATTCCTGAAATGCCTTCATGTTCCCATGGAAATGACTGCAGTCCTATGTGTCACCTTGCACACATCATCTGCAGGTTCCTGCACTTATTGGTAGCATTTTTAGCCTGGGGGCTCCTTGAGGGTAGAGACTATGCCTTATTTTGTATTCTCAGTGGTTGGCACACAGTAGACAGCAGTGTTTACTGATTTTATGAAGGAATGAAAATGTCCACGCAGAACCAGTAAGACAGCACTGGTGGACAAAAAGATAGTGGAAAAAACCTCCAGACTATGATTCTGAGGGATAAATCTACCGCTGTAGCAATGTGGGCACACAAAGATGGCAGAACAGATAGAAAATTGTCTTTGTCTAAACAAACATTAGCTTGTAAGCTGTGTAAGCAACCACTGCAGAACACTTTTGAAAGCTCTAGGACAATAAAAATTTCTAGTCATCAGATGCTTTATTTTATGGGAGGCTGAAAAGCATTCAACATATGCAAGGTCTCCCATCCATTTATCCATCCTGTTTCTATTCTGTTCAAACATCAGAGCATTTGGTTTGCCAGACCCTGCTCTAGTAGAATTTGTTAAGCTTCACTAAACTGAGCTAGTTTGATCTCTGTAAACTTCTGTGGAGGCTGCTTTCAACAATTTATTTGAAAAAAATCTCAGAACTACTTTAGAAAATGGATTGATACTGTTTTTCACTAACTACATCTAACTCTTTAATGCTATTTTACCTATACTTATCAGAAACTTAATGACACCTAAACTCTGATACAAAGAACTGTATAGCCTGTAGAGAATGCAGAAATAGAAGCCAACCTCCATTACAGCTTCCAAACTCCAGAGAAAAGCGTAATCTCTCAGCTAGTGCTAACCATATTTATTCTGAAAATTTGCTTTTACAATTAGTAAACAGGTGAGTGTTCCTAAAGACCCTTGTACTTGGTAGTATGCAGCAGAACTGGCACCATTGGCATGATACCCTTGGGCTACAGGTATAAGGAGAGAAGTAGGCTGTGCTTGCCCTTTCACTAGGTGCCCCTGGACCACATGGTTATTTGGTATAGTTTGTATACCAGTAGCTCAACCAATAATCTCGGTGACCTAAAGGCTTTTGAGGTGTCAAAGACCATTTATAATAAAGCAGCTTATTAGGATACAATCAGCACAGTGAAGGACTAGTTTTCTCTGTTGCTGGCTCTCTTCTGCTCTGTGTTTCACTTCTGGCAGATGCCCTGCTGTTTATTATCTACAGCACCACTTCTAAACTTTGCATTGCTACTGTCAACTGCCAATTCCTGTTCTCTTTTCACCATGTTGCCTTTTTTCTCTCCTCATTTTTGCCCCTTTCCTTAATCTATTTTATTTTATTTTTTTTAGGAGGTACCAGAGATCAAACCCAGGACCTTGTACATGTGAGGCAGGCGCTCACCTACCAAGCTATACCCACACCCCAATTTTATTTTGTTTTAAAACTTTCATACTACAGCTTGTGTTTTTATAGCCACTGAGAATGAGAGATTCTCATTCTCGTAGAAGTTTCACAGTCATATTTTTAAGGTTTGCTCACTGCTTAGTAATGATATCTTTGCTGCTGCTAATTTTTTAAATACTGACTTTCTTGCTGTTAGAAACAACTAAACAACTGAAAGGCTGAAATAAGTGACGTGTTGATATAACCAGAACATTGTTCCACTTACTGGGGGCAGACGCAGGAATCTCCAAAATTGTAAATAAAAGTCCAAGACAAAAGGAAAGAAAGAAAGAAAAGCATATAACCCCATTCTAAACACTTCCAAATCGACCCATTCATTGCCCTTATTCTTCAAAAGTAGTAATAGCAAATATTTGAGTGCTTACTCTCTACCAGGCATTGTGTGAGTACTGTATGCATTATCTCATTTTAATCCTTGGACTAGCCTATGAGATTGGAAAAAGGATGCACTAGTTTGAGAAAAGTAATTTTGACTGGGGCATTTCTCATACTTTACCAAGAAAAAGAACGTACTGTATTAAGGTTTTCCGGTTATTTTTAAGGCAGATTGCAAGCTCCTCCATTATTTTACGACAGCTGGCTATGTCAGGAGTTCCGCCATCTGGGATTGGATGATGATGAGTGATAATTCCATACTGCTGGTAGAACTCCAAAAGGTTTGGAACCCTATATTTTGACAGTTCCCCTCTGGTGCAGAAAACAAATATGTCTTGTATACCATAGCTCTTTAGTTCTTCTGCCAATAGACCAAGATATACATGAACATTACAGATTTAAATACAGTGAAAAGGAATCTATGAAGTTAAGTTTCTTAAGCCAAACTATGTAAATAAAATTTACAATCTACAAATTTGGAATACCTATCTAAAACACTATTGAACTGTCTTCAAATTAGGATAAAAATCAAGTCACTAAGCACAAAATGGGAATTAGAAACATGAACCAAAAGGTTTTCAAGGTTTTATTTCTATACCTGAGTGTGTACATGTGCACGCACTAAAAGATGATTACAACAACTAAACCTGACAGTAAGTCAGTATGCTGACTGAACTTCAAGATGAGTCAATTATATTTCTGCTCTCGGAAAAAAAAATTGCACTAAAATGGCTTTAAAACAAATTTAGAAACACCGATTTCAAAATAAATTCCTCAGAAGGAATGATACCTACCACATTTATTTCTCACAAAATCACCCATGTTTGCTACTTTCATCACTTTGTTATTCATTTCACTCTAAGCATTATATACCTAAAATCTTCACTGTGGTGGTACCAGAGCTCTTGTATTCTTCCTTATACTTGTACTATACCACACAATCACATTTAATTTTATGGGCTAGGTCTCTAGCTAATAAAGCATTAACTGTATTAAAATTATTTGACTTAGCTAATTTCACTGTGATATTATGAGCCAAGCAAATATTACTATAGACCATTCAATAACATATTCACTACAGAGCTTTTGGTTCAAAAGGAATAACTAATTCTTAATCTGAGTTCCCTCCCTTTTACTAACACCCCCACCCTCCAAATCCAAAGATACTTAGCTATTTCAGTACATAGTGCCTTTTATCATGAACCTCTAGATCTGCACTCTCCAATATGATAGTCATTAGTCACACATCACTATTGAACACCTGAAATATGGCTAGTCCAAACTGAGATATACTGGAGGTGTAAATACACCTATTTCAAAGTCTAAAAACAAAAAATATGTAAAATACCCTATTAATCATTTGTTTTACACTGATATACTGATTATATATATATATAGCAGTTTGGCAGTTTGATATAGTTATGAATTCCAAAAATAGATATTGGATTATGCTTGTAAACTGGTCTGTTAATCTGGGCATGATTGAGTTATGATTAGGGCGTTGACTGGGCCGGGGCGTTGAGCCCCACCCCTTGGTGGGTGGGGAATCAAATATAAAAGGCATGGCAAAGGACAGAGTTGTAGTAGTTTTGAGTTGGAGTTCCAATGTTTGAGTTTTGATGCTGGAGCCCGGGGAGGCCAGCAGATGGAGGAGCTTGGTCGTAAAGGAGAGAAGGCCCCGGGATAGAGACAAGCCATTCGCCTGAGTGTCTACAGCTGACCTTGTGGAGAGAGGCAAAGCCTAGAGAGTCTCATAGTCTACAGCTGACCTTGTGGAGATAGCAGAGGAGCTGAGCCCAGAGACAAACAAGCCCCAGGAAGAGAGGAACCCAGGAAGCCAGAACCCTTGCAGACATGGCAGCCATCTTGCTCCAATATGTGGCAATAGACATTGGTGAGGGAAGTAACTTATGCTTTATGGCCTGGTAACTGTGAACTTCTACCCCAAATAAATACCCTTTATAAAGACCAACAGATTCAACAGATTTCTGGTATTTTACATCAGCACCCCTTTGGCTAATACCATATATATATATATATATATATATATATATATATATATATATTTTTTTTTTTTTTAGGAGGTACTAGGGATTGAACCCAGGACCTTATACATACAAAGCAGGCACTCACCCACTGAGCTAACCTGCTCCTCTGATAACATATTGAAATGGCTAATATTTGGGGTATATTAGGTTAAATAAAATATGCTATTAAAAATCAATTTTACCTGTTTCTTTTTACTTTTTTAATGTGGCAATAGAAAATGTAAAATTTCGTGTATGACTTCCATTTGTGTCTCCCATTATATTTCTATTGGGCAGTGCTGCTCTAGATAATGCTATTCTATTTTTGTATTTACAATAAGATTTAGCCTGTAGTTAACACACTTAACTATTTTTAAGAGAGTCGGTTATTTCCTATTTGCCTCTTAAATTGAAAACCCCTTCTACAGAAGACCCCAAATGAACAGGAAGATTGGTTCTTGAACCAATGGCTTAAATTATATTTTGTTTATGACTTAAACGTTCTCCAGATGGAAATTTCATACCATGATGAGTGTGTCCAAAGCAGAAAACTTCATAAATACCACAAGGGCTAACTAAATCTATTAGTTACCTAAAATCTTTTTTGGTAGGTAAGCAATAAATTAATGAAGGTACATTAGTAAATCAATATTCTAGAACAACCAGATAAAGATTTTAAGATTTTAAAAATCTACACTGGTCAGAATCAACTAACATATACTTTTATTTTGGTGTTATATAAAAATATTTGAAGACCTATTAGGCTTGAGCTATTCCAGGCCAACCAGAATAAAATATTTTGAAAATCCACATTTGTCAGCATCAAGCAATATATAAATTCCGAATTGGAATAGATTATCAGGAAATCTGTAGGATTATTAGGCTTGAGGCTGTAGTGGTATGAACATCCTTGGGCAAGTGAAGAGCAGTCCCCCACTGTCTTTCCTACTAGTTGCCTGGCTCTCTAAATTCTGCCCAGGATGGACAATTTCATGACTACCTTTGCATTCCCAACTTGGACTTAATTTCTACTATCACAGTCAAGTCTGCAAAGAACAGTATGTTCAAAGATCTGGGCAGTGGAATATGTCAGTTTTCTGTTTACACATTTCCTCCCTTTCAGCTTAAACATTCTAACCTCAAATGCAGTTTATATGTATAATATAACTTTGATAATCAGTGAAAAGCAGGTTTACCAACATGTTTAGGTAAATAATGAGTTTTCTGGGCCCTTCACAAATTCTTCAAATATTGGAATAAATCTGCAGTGTGAAACTTCACAAAATATTTATCATGTATTTGGTATATCTAGAAGAGACTATATAGTTTGTTCCTTTTGACAAAGATTTTCAGTGTTAGTTAAAAGAAAACCTATTAGTATGATTGTCCCATATTATACTTACCTGTATCTTTTTGGATATTTCTTCTAACATCTTTAAATTTACAACCTATATGTAGTAATAAGGCAAATGAAAAAGTCAGTTTTTGGTCAGATATAAAAAGTATATTTAAACACATAAATAGCTACTTTGCCAGCCAAGAATTTTTTTTTTTTTTTTTTTTTTTTTTTACCCGGAGGTCCCGGGGATCAAACCCAGTTCCCTCCATATGGAAGAGGGACGCCCAACCATTTGAGCCACATCTGCCCTCCATAAATAGCTACTTTGGAACGTTATTCCACATGGTCATTTATATGTTTCAGTTCCATTTTGAGTGTGACTCTCACTCTTGGGATTATAATGACAGGGATTGATCGATCCCAGCTGGAGGAACTCCTAATCCAAGGATTCTTTATTCTGTGTTTTTTCTGTAATAAGTACTTGGCTCTAGTCTTTAGTCTCACATTATATCCCATGTTTTAAGTTTATTAGATAGGTAAACCAGAAACGTAAAACCGTGAATGCAGACCTGGAAGGGTTTTAAAGGTGGATCTATGTTCCTTTATCTCTAGGCCACCATGAAGGCTTCCAAAAATGGGTTTCCCAGTGCTGAGAGTCTATGAAATCCTCTTATTGCCCAGTAGAGAGAATGATGTGTTAACTGACAAAAAAATAGTTTTAAATTTATCAATAAGAAGCCAACTGTAGTGATACCAACCTGGAAGAGCACATAAACCAAGAAACTGAGAACAATTCACTCTTGACAGGGGTAGCCTAAAACAATGAAAAACTGATCAAGTTTGGTTCAGTTTTACAAAAATTTTAGTGCAAATTTAATTTAGTCAACATGTGTGCTTGCCACAATGTAACAGGGTGTTTTAAATTAAAGTTTTACAATAGTTACCAAACAAAGATTCACAGTTAAATATCAATATGTTGGTTATAACAAGGACTGCAACAATGAAAGTTTTAAAACATGGACTTACTTGCTTTGTTACAATTTAAATCTTAAAAATGGAAAATTAATTTAATTAAACTAACTTTAAAGATAATACTGTCTAGCTCACCTAAAGCTAGTATAAAGTGTACTTAAGTCACCCCATGTTTTGTTAATGGAGCTATTTCGTATTAGTAACCTTAGATAAATAAGGAGGAAAATGGCAATCTGGTAATTTAATCCCCAGCATATACTCTGTTATTATTTTAGGATTTCTTTGAAGGACTTCCTAAAGAATATAATTTCATATGATGAAAACCATGGTTTTCATTGTAATGGATATTAGTGAAAATGAAAAACATTTCAAGAAATCATATTCCCACATTTGCAGTAACCAGGGATGAAGGGTATTTACCTTGTCTGCAAGATAGAAAATAAACTTAGAGGAAAATGGGAGGCTTCATATAGATATCACCTGACTTTTTCTCTTGCTAGTTCTTTTTGGCTGTTTTATTTTGGTAGATGAGTTTTTTGAGATGGTTTTGATATTTGAAAGAGGAGTTTAGAAGGGGAAATGAAAGGAAATTGCTATATTACATTTACAGTTGATTACTGGTTGTAGAGAACCAGGCATAACCATGGTACTTTGCTAAGATTTGGAAGTAGAATTTATGTAGAAACTTTTCTTTGGTTATTGTATCTTGTATCTATGGTAATGTAATTTTTTATCTTAAACAGGGTCTGCTGACAGGTACAGTATTTATGGCAAGTAGTTCTAAGTATAGGATTTGACTTAAAGATAAATGATTAAATATTTTGTCCTTATATTTTTTATACTATTTGTGTGTGTGTGTGTGTGTGTGTGTGGTAAAAGAATAAGTAGATTTTGGTCCTAAATGGGAGATAATTCTGATCTTACATCTACTACTTCTTTCTTACTTGCTTCTACAATGGTTTTCCCAATGTATAAAGAAAGACAAAACAAACAAACAAGAAACAATATCTTATTCAATATCATAAATAGTAAATTAATCATGGAGTTAGAAGATCCCTTAAAGATTAAATAATCAGTGGAAGAAAATCACCAAATATTTCAATATGTGGACTACATTCCATGAATCAAATCATCACATTATTAATCTGGAATGTTAACTTACCATGATATCTGAATAGGAGTCTGTTCATCTTCAATAGGCTCTTCGTCTGATGAGTCAAACTCACTTGTTTGCAATGAACTAGGCTTCAAAAGAAATCAGTCATGTTAAATAACTATAAAGAATATTTACATATAGTCTTAGTATACCTGGTTCTTGCTTAAACACACACTGAGTACATTTACAAGTTATTCAGTCATCAATCTGGACTATCACAGAGATCAGCAATATCAATAACTGATTGCTATTTACCCTTCTATTAATAGTTGCAATACGGTGTGGTGGAGAGTTGGATCGGGAACCAAGAAACCTGGCTTCTGCTTCTGGTTCTACCTTCTGCATAATCTTGGATAAGGCAATTCAGTTTATTCTGGATCTCATTTTTCCTCAACTATAAAGTGAGATTTATTGATTCATTCACAAATATTTCTTGGACCCCTTCCATTTGCCAAGCTCTGGAGATGCAAAGATCCATCAGATAAATAGCCACCTTCAGTATAGTGGGAGAGACAGATGTGTACATACATCACAGAAGAAAGGTCTAAGTGCTAAAATGGAAGCATAAACGACATGCTGTAGAGCAGAGTATGGACAAGTGACTACCTGGGGAAAGCTTCACAGAGATGTTTTAGCTGGATTTTGAAGGATAAGCAGATTTTTAGGGAGAAAGGGAAGAAGCAAGTAAGGCAACTAAGGCAAAAGGAGAAGTATGAAAGGGTTTGTGAGTTCAGGAACTGTGATACCAGAACCAAAATGGAGCAGAGGAGATGAAGCTAAAGAAGTAGTTATACTCACCCCTTTTCACAAACAAACAAACAACAATCCCCAAATGGCATAGTAATTGGAGAGAAGAGTACAGGTGAATAACCTGCAACCGTTATGAATCACTGGACGAGTGATTGAGATAGACCTTTATACCTATCTAAGGAGCTGGAACTCAATCCTGAGGCAGCATAACTGGAAGTTTTTATACCCTCTGTTGGATTTTAAAGTATCAATAAACAACACACTCTAGTTGAAACCAACTGAGAAAGACAATAGGAGTCAAGTGGAGATCAAATGTTAGTTTTATTGCTGCGTGCTAAATGGAGAATGTGGCTTTAAAACTGTGGCCAAATGGACTTCCCAATTCTTCATCCCAAATAGACAGATTTACCACCCAGTCATAGGCAGGGGTGGACAACCCCAGGGCTTCTGCATGGTAGACAGGCCAGACCAGAAAGCACCCTCTGCTGCAAGGCAGATCCCTAGAGAAAAGGGAAGAAAGAGTTGAGCCACATGTATTCAGCTCCTCTCAAAGTCAGGGATCTGTTAAGTCACTCTTCCCTTGCTGGGGACAAATGGATGAGAGGGTGGAGAGGCCAGGAGTGAAGGACAGCTGACATCCCTCCACATGGAAACATGGGGATTAAGCAGGTGTCCCCTCTAGATGCAAAACTATATTTATAATGGTCTTGTATGTTACTAGATCACATTACAAAGCCAATTTAGGCTATGAATTTGAGTTGCATTGGATCTATTCCTGGTGTTATAATCAACTCAACCTAAAAGAAGGCCCTTTATAGGTTGTCAACCACAGCAGTAGGTGATGAGGATCAGGGATCTGGTGGGGCTTCAGCTCCTGGCCTGCTTCTGTCCCCCGACCCTCCTCCTTTAAAGCAGTTTTAATGATTCAAGATTTTCAGTTTGTATGGTCCATCCACTCAGGCTCTCCCAGCCAAATTTACAGATCTTAACAGACGTTTTTGCTCCCCCAGGTCCAGCGATTCTGAATCCCAGGGAAAGGGGCGTAGTGACAGGTGCCCGGGAGGGATGGTGACAGTGGTGATGTAACCCATAAGCGGGGGTGTGGCGATGGTATTTCAAGAAGTTTTCCCATCCCTAGTGAGGCCTGCGCCTCAGTGGGCGCAGAGCAGCCCCCGAACACTCTTCGGGGCTGGAGTATAAGACAAACCGGGGACACAAGCTCTTTATGCCCCAGTTTTTCCCGTGAAACGGGGTCCATCCGTCTCTGGCGGGGCTGTCGTGAGGCTTAAGAGACCCCGCAGGCAACAGCTCACAGTCCACAGCAGGCGCGCTGTGAATGTCCGTCTTCCTCTCGTCCGCCACCGACCCTGCTCCGCGCGGTCTCGTTCCTTCGCAGCCATAACTCTCGGTCGGTCCTGGGAAGGGCCACCTCCCCGACCCACAGGACGGTTACTGCGCGAGTCACGCCGCCACCAGGCTCGGGCTGCTCTCCGGCCCAAGAACCAGCCTGGGGACCCTTTCCCCTGCCAGCGGCTTGGCTCCTCCAAGACCCGGCCCTCCCGACTCACCGGCTTCATCGCTGGCAATCCCACGTCGCGACCCGCTGCCTCCTCCCTCGCGCAGCTCTAGCGTCTCAGCCACCGCCCCGCGCCGAACCCACCCCTCCCCTCAGCTCATTGGTACATCCTTCTGGGGGTGGGGCGCGGCGTCTTCTAAGAACCAATCAAGCCCTTGCTCTAGCTCTTACTCCGCCTACGCAAGTTCTAGTTCGGCCTTTAACCGCTCATTGGTTCCTAGCAGGCCTTTGAAACATGCGCGGGAGTAGGGCCCAGTTGAACGTTGATTGACTGGGAGAGCGCCCTCCTCCCGCCGGTTGAGAGTGTGGAGGGGGTGGGGAGCCGTGCGGGGCCCAAGCGCTTTGGGGAGGATGGAAAGCTGTGCATTCTAATGGCACCGGGGTCGGGAGTTTCTGTTTGTTTTCTTAAAGTTTTTCTTGTTATTATTTTTTACCTTTTAGGGCCTGGGGGCGGGGCACTTTCCAGGAGCGTCTTATGAAAACACATCACATCACGTTACATATATTTTACAATTCTGGTTCTTTCTAGTCATACAAATAGCATGGAAACGGCTAAAAATCCAAAGTATAAACATAACCTATATGCTTGACATTTTATATTCTTACCATTCCAGGACCTAGACAAGTTAGGTTATAATCCAACCTTGCTGTTCACTAAATACGAATGAAATAATAGTGTATACAAGTGAGAAAAACAAACGAAAACGCCAAATGGGTCTACATTGCCAGTGTTTCTTCATCATTGGTTATAATCTTTTTAGAATGTATTTGGTTATTCTCTACTCCACTCTCCTATTCCCATTTCGCTGGCGTTGGGGAAGGAAGTGTTCTGGAGCAACATCACTTGCAGACCTGAGAAAAATACCCACAGGTTTCAGCAACCTCACGCATGCTGTGAAAACTAGTGAGTACAGAACTATTTAAAAGAACCCTGTAGTAACTGAAGACAGCACAGTCTGATTTAGAAATCCACTATCATTTTCTCCTGTCAGGAAGTTCCTAAATCTGTGCTGTCGGATATAGGGGCCACTAACTACATGTGGCTATTGAGGGTTTGAAATATGGTTAGTCAAGTAGAAGTGTTCTGTAAGTGTAAAAGACACACCAGATTTTGAAATGTTAGTACAACAAACAAACAAACCCTGTAAAAAATATCATTAATAATTTTATGTT
>PVKH010005451.1:7071-22140 GCA_004027955.1 Chaetophractus vellerosus | reverse complement strand
CATATCTCCCCTTCCCCCCCTGCTGCGTCGATGCGCCGAGACTGGGTCACTGCGCAGGCACGGCTTTCCCCGCTTGTGGGCGGCTTCTGCTTCCATCACGGCCGGCTTTTCAGTTCGCGGGTGGCTGGCTGCGCTCGATTCGCAGGCGACCTGCCCTTCCCGTGGCGGCTTTTGCCTGTCCGTGGCAGCTTTTTGCCCTGCCCACGGCGGCTCTGGACCGCCCACGGCGGCTTGCCATTCTCAAGGCGGTCTGCCCGCTAGGAGAGGTCCCCGGGAACCGAACCCGGGCCTCCCATGTGGTATGCCGACGCCCTATCCACTGGGCTATCCAGTCGGCCCCTGTCACATCTTAATCTACCATCTTGGTGATGTCACCTGATTCTTTGGAATTTTATCCAATGAAATATTGTACCTGCACTGTGCCAGACACTGAACCACTTACGCAATAAGAAATGCAAAAGATCTATAGCAGTGTGGTTCTTGCCATTAAAGATCTTGGTCTGCAGGACACTGTAGTAAGCTTTTTTTTTTTTTTTCTGGGATCCAGGAAATCTAGCTAGATGTTTTGGTTCTCTTCTTTCCTTTTGGTAATTTTGTACTAGGGTTAGCTGCTCCATTACTTTTTCTTTACAGTTTATACTTTAATAATCTTTTATAAACCATTTTCTCCAGAGCATATTCATTATCATTTTCAGTATTTATTGAGTACCACTTATAAGTTCCCTCTGGTGAGTCTCAAAGAATGGAGGAAGGGGCCGGCTGTAGCCCAATTGGTAGGGCGCCGGTTTACCACATGGGAGGCCCCGGGTTCGGTTCCTGGGGCCACCTCGAGAGGACAGGCAGCCTTGAGAGGGCAGGCCACCGCAGGGCAGGGCAGGCCGCCGTGAGCAGGCAGGCCACTGCGCGGTGAGCTGACTCGGCGGTCGCCGCAGTGGGGGGAGACAGGCAGACGCAGAAGAACGCAAAGATCAACACAGCAAGAACAAGCAGAAAGGGGGGAATATGTAATAAATAAAAAATAAATCTTTAAAAAAAAAAAAAAGAATGGAGGAAAAGGGAGAGCCTGTTAGATAACCTCCTAATGAGGTGACTAGGAAATTCTAAGAGGTACTCAACCTGAGCACCTAAAAAATTAGTTTTAGATACTCCAGGCTGACAGACTGCACCCAAAAGTGCTAATTTGGTTTGGATATGCGTAAGAGAATCCAAGGTTACAGGTAAGTTGAACTCATTCTTACCACAAAGGAAAATGTTTGCCACTACTTTCATTGACCACCCATGTAACAATTGATTTTTTTTTTTTTCCAAGTTGTTGTTGGATTGTGGTTTGGGAAATGGCAGCACGTCAGAGAGTGGTACAGAGTCGATTGTGGCCCAGCACAGGATACTGATCTTCTGTCAGCTTAAAAGCATGCTTGATATAGTAGAACATGATCTTCTCAAACCTCACTTGCCCTCTGTTACTTATTTGAGATTAGATGGCAGCATACCTCCTGGTCAGAGGCATTCCATTGTTTCTCGGTAAGTGGCTTATAAAACTCTATTATCATAAATGAGATTATAGTAATTGTATTATTACAAAGAAATTGGCTTCATGAAAAAATTTTCTTTGAATAAGTATTTGCCAATGTGTATATTTCTTTTAAGTACTAGAGAAATATAATTAAATTGTTTAGTAAATGAAAAGGCATGGCTAAATTAGGAAAGCAGTTTTTGAAAGGCAAGAAAGAAATTTAAGGCATCAACAAACATTAGAGACATACTTTTTGCCTCATGTTGGCTTAGCTAAAATTATTTTCCTCATTCCTGTTCCTCTGCTGAAAACAAGTTGGAAGCTACCCTGGCTAGGAAGCAGAATTGGTTTGTGCAGTGTTTTTTGTTTTGTTTTAAGATTTATTATTATTATTATTATTTATTACATATCCCCCCCTTTTTGCTTGTTCTTGTTGTGTTCATTTTTGCGTTCTTCTGTGTCTGCTTGTCTCCCCCCGCTGCGGCGACGCGGCGGCCTGCCTGCTCGCGGGGGCTTGCCCTGACCATGGCAGCTTTGCCCTGCCCATGGCGGCTTGCCTTCTCAAGGCGGTCTGCCCACTCGAGGAGGCCTCGGGAACCAAACCTGGGGCCTCCTGTGTGGTAAACTGGCACCCTACCAATTGGGCTACAGCCGGCCCCTGTGCAGTGTTTTTTAAGTATGGTCTGTACCCTCTGCTTTAGAAATCTGAGGCTGTTGCTAAAAAATTCAGATTCTTTGTTCTGTCCCAGAACTGCATACTTCAGCAGTGTACATTTTTAATAAGCATCCCTAGATTGTTACATACAATATAGTCATTAGCCCCTCAAGGGACTTTGGAGGCAGACAGAGGAGTTATTCTTGACTCTTCTGTTTAATGAGTGTTCTCTTGGGCCTGTTTGTCATCCAAACAGTCTGTCTAAATTATGCCTAATGATAATGCCCTTATACTTAGAACAAGTAAATAAGATAATGCACATAAAGTACCAAGCCCATTGCTCGTCTGATAATACAAATGTAATAAGTGATATCTTGGTAACTGCTCTTCTTAATGTTAGTAATGATAGTTTTTCTTCTTGGAAGTTACTAGATGTCCCTTGTAAATATCTTCTAGGAATAGTACAAGAGTAGCAACACCCAACACCCTCATCTTTTACCTTCTCTGAATGATCTGGCTTGTTCCCCACTCCCCCCTTTTGTCTTCATGCTTTAAAGGTTCATAGTTGACCAAACAAAATGGTTCTATCTATCTGCCCTTGGTATCTCAATTAAAGGCAGAGTGGGCATCACCATCCCAAAATCCTCAAGATTGGGGAATGAACAATGGACTAAAATATAAAATAGACTTACTATCATCCTAGCAATGGAAGAACTTTTATCATTGATGTGGAGGCAGTGGCCACCAGAGGTTCTAAGGAGAGGGGGAGGGAAAAATAGGTGTCCCCATTTTCGGGACATTGGAATTGTCCTGCATGACGACAGATTCAGGCCATTATATATTTTGTCATAACTTAAAAATTTGGCATTACAGAGTGTAAACTATAATGTAAACTGTAATCCACAGTTAGCAATGCTTCAATGTGTTCATGAATGTAACAAATGTACCACACTAATGAAGAATGTTGTTAATGTGGGAAAGTACGGGAGGGAGTGGGGCATATGGGAACCCCCTATATTTATTATGTAATATTTATGTAATCTAAAATTTCTTTTAAAAAAATAAAAAGGGTTTATAGTTGAGTTTTATCTTAATTATTTAGTGTTTAGTTATATTCTTATAACTTTGTTTTTATCTGATATCCTAAAATAGAACCCAGTCAATCTTATTCTTTCAATTTATGAAATTTCCAACCAGTTGCAGAATACATTCTTTCCAAAGACATTATGTAAAAAAAAAAAACATTACGTATATTAAAATAGGATATTTTCATTTCAAGTGGTCATGGAAATGTCTGTTTATAAAGCAGTGTTCTCATGTGTGCTCTTTAATTTTTATTAAACTGCCCAATTTGTTATAGGAGCCTTAGAAAGATGTGTATTGATTTTATTTTTTAATATTACCTTAGGTTTAACAATGATCCATCCATAGACGTCCTTTTACTTACAACTCACGTTGGTGGCCTGGGGCTTAACTTAACAGGCGCTGACACAGTGGTATTTGTGGAGCATGACTGGAATCCCATGCGAGATCTACAGGCCATGGACCGGGCCCATCGAATTGGGCAGGTAAGGAGTCATTTCTCACAGGTGTTACCCTGCACAATGGAAAAAATATTATCCATAACAGTCAAGCAGCCTTGGTTAAAGTCCCTGCTCTGATGTTAACAAGTGTATGACCTTTGGGCAAGTCCATTAACTTTTCAGGGTCACCACTTCCTCATGAGTTAAATGAGGTGCTTGAGCTAAGAAAACCTGGGACACTGTCCAGTGCTGATGTTCTGTGATTCTCTACAAACATTTTGAGGTTATGAGGGCCAGACATGAATAAAGAAAATCCAACCCTAATTATATAGCAGTATATATTTACAGTTCAAGAGTATGCAAGGCCTCTGACCTGGTGAACTTCAGAGCTTCAGCTTATTTGTGTACTATTGCTTAACTGTTTTTCTCATTCAGAAACGTGTGGTTAATGTGTACCGATTGATAACTAGAGGAACACTGGAAGAGAAAATAATGGGTTTGCAGAAATTCAAGATGAACATAGCAAATACTGTTATTAGCCAAGAGAATTCCAGTTTGCAGAGTATGGGAACAGATCAACTTCTTGATTTGTTTACTCTTGATAAGGTAAAGTACTTGTTCAATTTGTTGTATCTTTAATGAGTTCACAGGCTCTCTAGGAGTGCTTAGTGAAAGTATCAAAAGAAGCAGCAAAAGGGGCCGGCTATAGCCCAATAGGCAGGGCGCCGGTTTACCACATAGGAGGCCCCAGGTTCCGTTCCCGGGGCCTCCTCAAGCGGGCAGACTGCCTTGAGAAGGCAAGCCGCCATGGGCAGGGCAAGCCCCCGCAAGCAGGGCAAGCTGCCGCAAGCAGGCAGGCCACCATGCAGTGAGCTGATTCAGTGGGTCGCCACAGCGAGGGGAGACAAGCAGACACAGAAATGCAAAAATGAACGCAGCAAGAACAAGCAGAAAGGGGGGGCTATGTAATAAATTTAAAAAATTTTTAAAAAGCTGCAGCAAAAGACATTCATTTGGTCTCTACTGGATAGCATCTTAAAGAAATTTTTTGTGGTTAGGCAACTAGAGGATTTTAGACGTTTTAAGTTTTTGATTGATGCCTTCAGTATCTTGCCTCAAGGTTTCTTTCCTTAGACTTTTCCTGCTAAAGGACAGCCTATTTCTGGACCTGGGTCAGACTCTCTGGCCCTGCCCCCTATTAACTGGTGACCTTAGGCAAATTAATTTCCCAGAGCAACTAAGCTCTTGGGAGGCTAACAATGCCTTTTATACACAGTTGTGAGAATAAAATGAAATAATATATGTAAGCACTTAATAAGGGTACCTAGTATAGAGTTTCAGTAAATAGTAGCTACTGTTGTTACTGTGGTTAGTTACATTAGGAGATGGATAACAGTCCATAATCAAAAGCATAAACTAGCTGGGAATTTTGGTCAATCTAATAATTAAAAACTAACACAGTCCTGCATAGGTTCAGAAAATCAATTACATGTTCAGTATAAATTATGGCTTGAAATTATCTTATATAATGATATTACATTAGTTGTAATAACAGAATTTTAATGTCTAAATCTGAGAAAAGGAGTTCCATTTTAGTCTCTATTAAACCACATCTGGAATACTGTTTCTTGGTTTGGGTGCTACATTTTAAACTGACAAAATAGTGTAAGGCCCCAGAAGATGGCCAAAATGGAGGGAGGAAAGTTCTTCAATTATCATGTCTTACAAGGAAAAGTTGAAAGAATTAGGGATAAAAATAACTTAGAAAAAAAAATGCTTTAAAAAAAAATCAGATAGCTGTCTTCAAATAGCTTTTTATTTTATTTTATTTATTTAATTTTTTTTGGTGCCAGGGATTGAGCCTGGGACCTCATATGTGGGAAACTAGCACTCAACCACGGAGCTACATTGGCTTCCCTGAGTTTTTTTTTTTTTTTTCATTTGGTTTGCTTGTTGTTTGTTTTTGTGGGTTTTCTTTTTAGGAGGCACCAGGAACCAAACCCAGGACCTCCCTTGTGGGAAGCAGGTGCTCAGCCACTTAAGCCACATTGGCTCCCCTAAAGAGCTTTTATTCTGTTTGAGAGAATACTCTTATGAATGACTTTCAGTGAGCAGAACTGGGCTCGGGCATGTTCCAGGGACTCAGGAATATTGCCATAAAGGACACTACTGGGGCAACTAGAAAAATTTGAAAATTGATATATTAAAATTACCTGTTATACAGTCAGAGGTAAATTCCCTAAATCTTATTTAGGAATACATGCTGATAAAGGAGCATGATATCTACAACTCACTCTCAAATGACTTAGGGAAAAATCTAATAAGACAGCTATATTTCTAAAATACATAATATGACAATGCAAATGTGATGAAATTAACAAGTTCTTTGTAATGTTCACATAATTCTATTTTGATGTTTTTTCAAAATAAAAGTTAAAAATGATATGTACAATTATTACATCTGTGGAAAGATAGAATAGGCTATCCCATGAGATCACAAAACTCCCCATCATTTGAAGTGTTCAGCTCAGAAGTGAATTGTTAGAGAAAATTTAAGGGAAAATATAATTTCTGAAGATAATAATTTTTTTTTTTTTTCATTCATTCAATTTTCCTTCAGGATGGTAAGGCAGAAAAAGCTGACACCTCTACTTCTGGAAAAGCAAGTATGAAATCAATTCTTGAAAACCTGAGTGAACTTTGGGATCAAGAGCAATATGATTCAGAGTACAGCCTGGAAAATTTTATGCATTCTCTCAAGTAACTATCAAATATTGTAAATGCAATTGCTGCTAGTTTAGTTACATTTCTGCTGATATTCAGCAAATTTCAGAGTTTATGGCAAACTTTTAACTCAATCTGTAAATAGATCTGAAGAGAATTCAGCATAATGCTGGTACTTGTTTCACTGGATGGAGCAAGTTATTCTCAAATATTATTTGCACTGTATTAAATTTAAATGTTAATGTGAAATGGGTTAAATTTTACATGCTGAATAGCTGCAGAAGAACCAAACCAGGTTTACATGTGCTACCAAGAGGTGTTCTTATTGGGAACGAGCCTCCTATCTTTACATAGTCACTTTGTACAGGATAATATCCATGAGTACTTTAGTGTTTGTGTACATTTTTTTCTTTTAAATGGAACATTTTATAATTGATTAAAAGTTACTCTTTCTTTGTATAAAAGCCCTAATGAGCCATAATTTTAAGAATAATGACTACGATATTGGTCAGTCTTGGAACATGAAAGAATCTTGGACAATGAATTGAACCAGGCTCTTGGTGAAAACTTTTATATATTTAATGCAGATGCATAGTGTTTTTCAAATCTTTAACATCATTTTGTCAACTTTTAAAATATAGCAACTATTCTAAATACAGGTAATAGTCTATTTAAGGCTACCATAACATCCTATTAAGAGGGTGTTTTGTTTTTTTTTTTAATTTATCTGATGGCTAAGATATAGCCCGATTCAAAGAACATGTACTCAATAAGTTTCAATCATATATATATATATATATACACACACACACATAATATATTTTTTGTAACTAAACATATACAGTTTTTCAGAAGTAGATTTTACACTGTTTTAGAATTCTAAAACCTATGTTGAAAAAACTATTGTGATGCATGACTGAAGCATAAGAGAAAAATAATTACTTTATATACAAAAGCATACATAAATATACATATCTATATGCACCGACATACCTATCTTGCTTCCAAAAAGGTGCCCGGTATTGGCACTAAAATCATGTAGTTCTACTGGGTAGCAATAATAATTGGGCATGGAACTAATTAACTAGTAGAGAAGTTAGCTCAATCGTGACGGTGGGTATATGTATATAGATATGCATGCATGTGTATATATAGAGAGAGTTTTATAAATTTCACACTCATAAATTAATACATGCCTGTGTGTACACACATGTGGGATATATTTGTATATATATGTAGACATAATAAACATCCTCAAGGTTTGTGGCTGGCCATGCGCATAGGCATCAATTTAAAAACCATCAGACCTCAGTTGTAAAATAACAGGTGTTTTGTTTAAAATCATTAAAGTTATATTGTTCTGCAGCATTTAGACATGGACATTTGTCACATTTCAGTAGCTTTGACAACCATACTGTAACATTAAACCTAGCATTCCACAAGAGAATAAAAAAATAAGATTGGAACTATAAAACATATGCAACTGTGTGTTATTTTTAGGACACAATCACTAGAAAAAGATTAGAACTATTTCAAATATATAGGTTCCACAAAAAGCTTAACTCTTGTTTTCTTAGTAATTAAATGGTTATTTTTTTTAATTGTTTAGGTTTTATATTCATATTGTAGAAGACCAAAAGGAAATTCTTGACATTATGTAGAATATCCATTGTAGCACTGGGGAGCTAAGCCAGTGTACTTGAGTTGAATGTTTTTTATTAACCTTTTATTTGCTATTTTCATAAACCAGCTATTTAAAATAGCTCAAAGTAATTGATTTTTCTGATCATTAATGTATAAGGTACTTATTTTTCCCTTATCTTGAATATAAAGTAGCCTTTTAATTGGGCAAGGGGGGCTGCTCCTGATCAGATGTGTAATCTGGCTGCTAAATCTTTCCAGTTTTTCTCTAGGTTTGGGGTGCTAAGTTGTTGATTTCCCCACTTGTCATGTACTTCACTTAGCCAAATGGCAGGAGTACAGTAGATAATATAAAGTTGCTGTAAGAATATCTAGGGAACAATATATCATTAAAGGTATAGGAGGGAGCAGAAGAAACCATGCCATAAAGGGTTAAAAGTACTTTCCAATTTGTAAGGTCAGAAAAGAGGTAGAAGTCAGATACTTAGAAAATTTTAAATTTTTAAGAATTTAATCTGAAAATGTGTGTGTGTGTGTATTTAGTAAAGTATTTCTAGAAGGATAGACAAGAAAAAGGTAATAGCATTGCCTATGAGAGGGAAATCAGGGTAAGAAGAATAGAATACTTAGTGTGAGTATAACTTTTAAAAAATACATAACCTTTTGAATTGTAAAAAAATAAAGTCATGTCCCAGCTTTAATGTAAGCAGGTAAGAACTAAGTTAAGTGACCCATGTAGGGTCGCTGTTATACAGCTGAAGAATATGAAAACTGAACTAATAATGCTGTTAATTTTGTGGGTGTGATCATACAAACAAAAATAATAATTTTAGATTCAGAGATTAACAGAGCCATCTACTGTTGACAATCTTAAGTTTTCAGCACTATAGAAATATTAAAATTTGGATTTTTGGTTGTAGTTTTTGTTTTCTTGTACTTAAATGTACATGTGTCCACATACACTTGTCTAAAAAATAGTCTAGTCTTCAATAAGATCTTGTTATATTTGGTACATCGTTAAAAGTCTTTGATAATGAGACTAATTAGTGATTGAACCAATATAGCCTTATTCCTTCTGAATGGTTTATATGAGCTTTTTCACAAGTAAATATTCATTTGAAGCTGTTTGATAATGTGGCCACTTTGAGACAAAAGTGGAGTAACTACAAGAACATAATAAAACTCATAGCAAAGTAATAAGCATCACAGATCTTAATTTTCCAGAAATACATGCTAACATCAGTGGAATCTAGAGTTTTAATCAATTTCAGGATTGTCTGTTTGCATCTGCAAGAATGCTCAATGTCAATCAATGAAACAAAAATTTCAGTTAAGCCAGTGTGAGCCACCAGTCTCTAAGGAGATAAAATGGTCTCTGCCACAAGAAAGGATCTTTTTTACTCAAACCAGTTGAAGAATGTATGTACTGACATCCTAAGGCTCATGTAGGGACAAGAGACAGGGTTTCAGGCCTATAGGAAAGAAATGGAGCTATAATTTAGACCCCTTAATAAAGCCTCTAATTGCTCATATATTCTAAAGGGACTAGAAAAACTGTCCATGGGCCCAGAAACACAGTCATTTATGGTATATCAGAGTCCCAGGCCTGTACTTCAGGTAAGTTTAAAGTCTAGGTTTATACTAAATGTATACTATCAGAACCACAAGACAAGAAAATAACAAAATCAACTCTGGAGCCCCAGCAGAATCTGGGTGGGATACAAAACTATCTGATAGGGACAGCTTCCCATAGGATTACCATATGGGAAAATTCTTGGTCAGATTAAACTCAGAAATATACCCACAAACACATAAAATTTACAGGAGGAATTGAACCACCAAGAGTAAGAGTCAGGAAATACAAATAGGAGAATTGGTTCATTAAGAACTTGCAAATAGAGTAATCTGAAAGATCATAAATAAGTATATTTAAAATAATTAGATATAAAGGACTTACAGTCAACCAAGATGGTGGTATAAGATGCCATTCCTTCACAGATACTTTGAAAAACTTGCAAAATAGCCTCAACACTCCAGAAAACAAAGGGTTGCAGTTACTGGATGAGTTTAAAATCAAGAAAACGTAGCTTTAAAAATGGTAGGAGGAATTCATGGTACCACTTGCTGGCCCCTCCTCAAACCCCATTCCTGCAGAGTGTGGAGCCAATATGCACTCCTGTCAGGTGGGGGAGGGGGGGACCAGACGGGATAGTAACCACTATGCACATACTGAGGTGCTTGTATCTTGGTACCAGTCTATTGGCTGGCAACCTGAAAGGTGGAACTAGGAAATATGCCTGGGGCTCACCCTCTCAGAACTTGCCCTATAGGCAGAGCAGATTGCAGACAGCTAAAGCAGTATTAAAAAAAATTAAGTTAAAGCAGCCTGGGACAAAAGGATACCTGTTTTAAGTCTTATAATACAGCACCCTGCAGGGGAGAAAGTCTTTTCATAGGTAGTAAAGGAGGGCATTCAAATGCCTGTAACAGAATTCCTAAGGCGATGAGCAACTACAAACCCCCGGACTAGACAGGCTAAGAAAAGATGAAGTGAACTCTGAACTGCATATTTGCCTCAGGCTGATCTTCTTGGAAGAAGGGTTAAAATGTGAAGGAGAGCACCAATCAGCAAAGAGCCAATTTGCAAAGACTGTGCAAGGTATTTTTTGTGTTGGCTTATTTTTCTTACCTTCTGGCAGTCATGGTAATCTCTGTCATATCGTTGGCTGCATACAAACTTAAGGGACAGCTCAGAGACTAAATCAGAGAATTAACACTTTATAATATTGACATGAATATTGTGCAACAAAATATTACAAGAACAGGAAATGATGGCCCATCCAAAGGAACAAGATAAAAATCCAGAAACCATCATCAAAGAAGATAAACATTGGACATACTGGAGATCCTCAGAATGCTCAGGAGATAAAGGAACACACACAAAGAGAAATAAAGGGTATCAGGAAAGCAATGAATGAACAATATAAGAGCCTCAAAGAGATAGAATTTTATAAATGAACAGAAATACTGTAATTGAAGAGCACAATAACAAAAAATGCCATAGGGGATTTCAACAGCAGACTGGAGTTCGCAAAAAGAAAGAAACAGTGATCTCAAAGAAAAGACAATTGGAAAGATTCAGGCTGAAGAGAAGGAAAAAATAATAATAACAGAGCCTGAGAGACATGTGGAACACAATCAGTTGTATCCCAGGAAGAAAAAAAAGGGACAAAATCAAAGAAATAATGGCAAAAAAAAAAATTCCAAAATGTAATGGAAGACATGAATATGCACAAAGAAGCCCAGTGAATTCCAAACAGGATACACTGAAAAAAACCATGCCCAGACACATGGTAGTCAAACTTTCAAATGCCTAGGACTGGAGATAGTTATGAAAGCTACAAGAGAGAAGCAATATGTTTATAAAAGGGAGTCTCAGTGATTTTGAGTGCAAATTTCTCATCCGAGCCCACTGAGGCAAAAAAAAAAAAACAAAAAAACAATGGCATACAATATTTAATATGCTGGGGGGAAAAAACATGGGGCAACCAAAAATTTTATATACAGTGAGACTTCCTTTCAAAAATTAAGCAGAGTTTAATATGTTCTCAGATAAATAGAAGCTCGGAAGTTTAGTAACCATTACAGCACCTCCTGTCCTATAAGCAATGCTAATGGGAGTTCTTTAGAATGAAAGGAGAGGACACTAGATGGTGGGTTAAAAAGGCATAAAGGCAGACCTCTCTAGTAAAAGTAACCATATGAGTACTTAAAAAAGCCAGTATTATTTTATCTTTGATTTGTAACTCCACATTTTATTTCCTACAGGTTCTAAAATGCATTAAAAAATGATAAGTCTATGGTTTTGGACATAAAATCTATAAAGATATAATTTGTAACAAATACCCAAAAAAGTGGAAGGATGGATGAGTACAGGAACAGTGTATAAGTATGCTATTGGAGTGTTAACTTGGTTTAAATCAGATATGATTGTTATAGATTTAGGATGTTAATTTAAGTCCCATGGTAACCCCAAAGAAAATATATGCAGAAATAAATGAGAAGGAACTCGAAGTGAATGATGCAAAACAAAACAAAAATTCAAAGATATGTGAAAGTAGGCTTTAACAGAAGAATTAAGGGACCAAAAAATAAAGGTATAAGACTTACAAAGACCAGATGGCAGGGGGAAGTCCTGCTTTATTAGTACTTAACTTAAATGTATAAGGATTAAATTCTCCAGGCAAAAGGCAGAAATTTGCAAAATGAATCAAAAAGTGTGGCCCAACTTTATATGCTGTTTACAAGAGAGACACCTTAAATTCTAAGACACAAGTAGGTTAAAATAGAAAGGATGAAGAAAACAGTATTTCATGCCAATAGCAATTGAAGGAGAGCTGAGATAGCTATACTAATATCAGATAAAATGGACTTTAAATCAAAATTTGTTACAAAGGACAAAGGCCACTATTTACTGATAAAGGGGCAGTTCAATAAGACATAATTATAAATATATATGTACCTAATGGTAGAGCTCCAAAATGTATGAAGTAAATATTGATAGAACTGAAGGGAGATTTAGGCTGTTCTACATTAATAGTAGGAAACTTCAGTACACGACTTTAATTATGAATAAAATATCTAGATAAAAGATCAATAAGGAAATAGAAGACAAATGATACTATAAACTAGCTAGGAATAACACATATTCTTCTCTGGTGCAAATGGATCACTGTTCAGGATAGACCATATGTCAGTTCACGAAACAAGCCTGAGTAAATTTTAAAATACTGAAATCATAAAGTGTATCTTTTCTGACCACAATAAAATAAAGCCAGTAATAGAGAACTGGAAATTTCACAAATGTATAAATAAACAGCATACTCTAAAACAACCAACAGGTCAAAGAAGAAATCATAAAGGGAATTGAGAAATATGTTGAGGCAAAGGAAAACAAAAACACAATAGGCAACACTTATGTGATAAAGCAAAGGCAGTGATGAGGGGGAAATATAGACTTAAGTGCTTATGTTAAAAAAAAATCTCAAATCAGGCTAAACCTCATAACTGGAAGATCTAGAATAAGAACAAACTAAACCCAGAAGGAAGGAAATAAAGATTAGAGTGGACGTAAATGAAATAATTTAAAAAAAAAAAAAAAAAAAAAAACCAGAATCAACAAAACCAAGTGTTGGCTCTATGAAAAGGTCAATAAAATCAGCAAACATTTAGTGAGACAGGTAAAAAAGAATACAAATAATTACAATCAGAAATGAAAGGGAGGACATACTACTGATCCTACACCAACATATTAGATTGCCTAGATGAAATGGACAAATTTCTATGAACACAAACTGACTCAAGAAGAAATAGATTTCAGTAGATCAATAGCAAGTAAAGAGGCTGAGTTAGTAATCAAAAACCACATAACAAAAGAAAGCTCAGGACCAAATAGCTTCACTGGTGAGGTTTACTCAACTTGCCAAGAAGAATTAACACCAATCCTGATACTCTTTCCAAAATTTGAAGAATAGGGCATACTCCCTACCTCATTCTGTGAGGCCAACATCACTCTAATACCAAGGCATAAGAATACTACAGACCAATATCTCTTAGGAGTTTAGAAGCAAAAAATCTTAAAACAAAATACTAGTAAACTGAATCCAACAGCAAATTAAAAGACTTATACACCATGATCAAGTGAGATTTATTCCAGGTGTGCAAGGGCAGTTCAACATCCGTATTAACACAATGAAGGCAAAAACACATATGGTTGTCTCCATTGATGCAGAAGAGGCATTTGACAATGTCCAGCACCTATTCTTGATAAAAACACACAGAAACCTAAGAATAGAGGGAAACTTCCTCAATATGATAAAGGGTGTGTATGAATAATCAGCAGCTAACATCATATTCAATGGTGAAAGTCTGAAAGCATTCCCCCTAAGATTAGAAACAAGACAAGGATGCCTACTGCCATTACTGTTATTCAACATCGTACTAGCCAGAGCAGTTAAGCAACAAATAGATTAAAAAGACATCCATGGAGCAGGCATAGTTCAGTGGTTGAGGGGCTGCTTCACATGTATGAAGTCCCAGGTTCAATACCCAGTACCTCCTTAAAAAAAATAAAGGCATCCAAACTGGAAAGGAAGAAGTAAAACCTTCTGTATTTGTAAATGACATGACCATTATATAAAGTCCTGAAAAGTCAACAACAAAGCTGCTGAAGCTAATAAATGAATTCAGCAAAGTGGTGGGGTATAAGACCAACATGAAAAATCAGTACTGTTTCTATATTCTAGTAGTGAACAATCTGATGAGGAAATCAAGGGGAAAAATTCATTTACAGTTATTACTAAAATAATCAGATACATGGAATAAATTTAACCAAGGATGTATAGGACTTGTACATGGAAAACTATAAACATTGCTAGACGAAATCAAAGAAGGCCGAAATAAATGGAAGGATATTCAGTATCCATGGTTTGGAAGGCTAACTATTGTTAAGATGTCAATGCTGGGGCCGGCTGGATAGCCCAGTGGATAGGGCGCCGGCATACCACATGGGAGGCCCCGGGTTCGGTTCCCGGGGACCTCTCCTAGCGGGCAGACCGCCTTGAGAATGGCAAGCCGCCATTGGCGGGCCAGAGCCGCCGTGGGCAGGGCAAAAAGCTGCCACGGATAGGCAAAAGCCGCCACAGGCAGGGCAGGTCGCCCGCGAATGGAGCGCAGCCAGCCACCCGCGAACTGAAAGCCGGCCGTGAATGGAAGCAGAAGCCGCCCACAAGCGGGGAAAGCCGCGCCTGCGCAGTGACCAGTCTCGGCGCGTCGCCGCAGTGGGGGGGAGGGGAGATATGTAATAAAATAAATAAATCTTTAAAAATATATATATGTCAATGCTACCCAGAGCAATTTACACATTGAACAGAGTTTAATCAAAATTCTAACAGCCTTCTTTGCAGAAATGGAAAAGCCAATCAAATTTATATGGAAGGTAAAGGGTCCTGAAA
>PVKH010005450.1:0-22090 GCA_004027955.1 Chaetophractus vellerosus | reverse complement strand
GGCTCCAGTTCGCGGGTGGCTGGCTGTGCTCGATTTGCAGGCGACCTGCCCTGCCCGTGGCGGCTTTTGCCTGTCCATGGCAGCTTTTTGCCCTGCCCACGGCGGTTCCGGCCCGCCCATGGCGGCTTCCATTCTCAAGGCGGTCTGCCCGCTAGGAGAGGTCCCCGGGAACCGAACCCAGGGCCTCCCATGTGGTTTCCCAGCGAGCTCTTTATCCACTGAGCTATCTAGCCGGGCCCAGGCTATTCATTATTAACTCGGGAGGCCATGCTGCTGACAAAGAGTACTTTATGTTTCCTTAATTGTCCCCAACATCTCCTCCTTTTGTTTTTCAAAAAGGATGGAGGGAGAATGCTGATTAGACACCCTCTGGCATTAACCAGCTGGGGGAAGCAGGGGCCTCATTCCTCTAGTTGTTTGTGGCTCAGTTTTTTGGGGAGAGGATTTTTGCTGAGCTGACCTCTATGCTAATGAGGCATGCTTCTCAAGGAGCTCAAGAATGGCCTCTGGTTGTTTTAGGCCCTCCTTTGCAGTGCTTTGCCTTGCACCCAGCAGTACCAATTTAGTAGCATATTCTTGAGTTATATGCAGTTCCCGTAGGAGGGGACATTTTTACCCTTTAGGGTGGGCAGTACTCAGACATTCCAGATCTATACCTTGGTCAGCAAGGTGCAGCCGGTGATAATGTACCTGAATGGGCCTGCTCAGAGCAGAATGAATTTGTTGTTTAACAAATGCCACGAGTCTTATTGAAAAGACATGGTCCTAGCGATAGGAGTATTATTAAGCCAAGCAAGGGTCTAAGGGAGGGAAGGATGTATGGCAGAGCCCCATTAAAGGCGCTCCAAAAGGGGTTATTGAATAATTCTTTTTGCCTTCATTCAAGGTCTTCTTAGAGGTTCTTAATCTTGTCTAGGATGATTCCCGATTTGTTGGCATAAAAGCAGCATACCCATAAATTCAGGTGTAGTTTATTCATTGTTTTCATCTGTAAGAGAAGGTGAAGACATTCTCTCAGAGATATTTGTTTCCCTGGAGAGATTATTATTGTTTATTTGTTTGACCCTGGCCCTGGAAAAATTGTTACTCATGGAGAGAGGGAAATGGGTGGAGACGTGGATGCATCAGAGGCGAGCTCCGATAATGGAGGGTTAACATGTCTAATTAGTCTTTCCAGGAGCCAGCGAGGGCCTTCCGTCTGTTGATCATAAATGCAAGCAGAACCTTGCCCCCAAATAATGACAGGATCTGGTCCATTCCATTTTGATGTTAAGGGGTCACGCCACATAACAATGGCTTGTTGCATTTGTGTTTTAGGATGCCAATGTCTGTCAGCTGCAGACTGTCCATTATTATCTAGGGTTAAGAAATTGAGAGCGAAAAGGGCATGATGTAGAAGGTCTCTGGGTTGTTGTTTTGAGAGGCCAAGGGTGCTTTCAGCTAAGCGGTACAGGGCATTTTTTAGGGTGCGATGTGCCCGTTCCACTATTCCCTGACCTTGGGAGTTGTAAGGTATTCCAGTGATATGTTTAATATTAAGTTGTTGGCAGAAGGTTTGAAAGTTTTTTCCAGTATATCCAGGCACATTATCAGTTTTAAGGATTTTGGGCTGTCCCAAAATGGTAAAACAATGTAATAAATGTGAGATAACATTTTTTGAGGCTTCTCCCATCTGCAGGCTAGCTTGAATGAACCCACTAAAGGTATCTACACAGACATGAATATACTTGAGTTTTCCAAAACCAGAAAAATGTGTAATGTCCATTTGCCAGATTTCATTGGGGATAAGTCCCTTTGGATTAACTCCCAAATGGGGGACTGGGAACTGTGTCACACAGTTTTTACAAGCTTTAACAATATCTCTTGCTTGTTCTCTAGTAATGTTAAATTTTAAGCGGAGGGTGTTTGCATTTAAGTGATGTTGGACATGAGCCTGAGAGGCCAAGGTAACAGAGTCACTGAAACTGGGACATACTAGCTGGTTGGCAGCATCTGCCAATGTGTTGCCTTTTGTTAGAGGACCTGGTAGGTTTTGATGGGCACGGAGGTGCCCTATGAAAAAGGGGAGTTGTCGGTTGAGAATCAATCTTTGTATTTTTGAAAATAAAGGAACTGCATTGGAGGATGGTTTAATAAATGGTGTTGTTTCTAACAGAGGAATTGACTGGGCTATATATGCACTATCAGTGTATAAATTAAAAGGTTGGTCACAAAGCTGGGAAAAGACCTGTAGTACTGCATAAAGTTCTACCAATTGGGTGGAGGTATAGGGAGAGTATATGGAGAATTTTTGGCCCTGGATAACATACGCCGCAGTTCCATTAGCTGAACCATCAGTAAAGACTAAGATAGCTGAGTCTATTGGCTCAGACTTTGTAATTTGGGGAAAAATGAATTGATGAATTTTAGCAAACTGGATTAAAGGGTCGCTTGGGTAGTGATTAGTAATGTCGCCCAGCAAGGAGGAACACGCAATAGCCCAATCATCATTGGATTGAAATAGCCAATGTATTTGATCCTGAGTGTAGGGGACAACAAGTGAATCAGGATCTTTTCCTAATAATTGACGGCTAGTTTGTCGGCCTTTAATTATGAGGGCAGCGGTAAGAGAGATATATGGCGAGAGCACTTTTGTTGGAGAAGCTGAGAGGTGAACCCAGAGCAAGGGACGGCCTCATTCATTTTGGAGTTTTTGTTCGGATTGCCAAAATACTCCTGTAGGTGCATGAGTTGTAGCAAGGGTTATGAAAACTAGAGGCTGATGATAGTCTATCTGAGAGCAGGTTTGATTGTGGATGGCTTGGTTTATGATGGTAAGCGCCTGTATTGTTTCTGGGGTTAAGGCTGGGGGGATGAGGGATTAGCATCTCCTTTTAAGATATTATAGAACAGTAGGAGGGCTTCAGTGGATAGTTTTAGGTAGGGGCAAAGCCACTGGATATCTCCTAAGAGCTTTTGGAAATCATTGAGTGTTCGTAAATGTGAAGTTCGCAATTGAATGCAGGGTGTTAAAACTTGTGGATGCCAAAGCTCTAATCCTAAATAGGAGAAAGGGTCTGAAGTTTGAACTTTGTTGGGAGCTATTTGGAGTCCCCTTGTAGTTAAGCTTTTAAGGAGGTCTTGAAAGCAAAAATGTAATTTGGATATACTTTGTCCTGCCAACAAAACATCATCCATATAATGAAGGATGTAGATATTTGGCCATAATCACCTGATAGGGTTAATGGCTTCAGCAACAAATTTCTGGCATAAGGTTGGACTATTTGCCATGCCTTGAGGTAAAACTTTCCATTGAAAGCGGGGCATAGGTCCCTGAATTTGAGGGACACTAAAGGCAAAATATGGTCTGTCTTCTGGGTGGAGAGGTATAGAGAAAAAGCAGTCTTTTAAATCAATAACTATTTTGTGAAAACCAATAGGAATGGTGACTGGGGAAGGTAGACCAGGTTGTAATGCCCCCATGGGTACCATGGCCTTGTTTACAGCACAGAGGTCTTGTAGCAGTCGCCACTTTCCAGACTTTTTCTTTATAACAATGATAGGAGTGTTCCAAAGGGATTGAGTGGGCTCAATATGTCCGGCACTGAGTTGTTCCTGTACTAACTTCATAGCCACTAATGTTTTTTCATGAGTTAAGGGCCATTGATCAACCCATACTGGTTTTATGGATTTCCAAGAGATTTTTTCAGCATGGGGTACAGGGATGTCAATGGCCACTAGGTTAAATTCTGGAAGAGTCCAAGTCCCTGTTTTGCTGTATTAGGTATCAGAGAAACAGGTTGTTTTATTCCCTGATTATTTTTGCCTAAGCCTTTGCCAGGAAGGAAATTCATTTTGAGCATCTGGGCAGCAACCGTCTCATTGGGGCTACACATAATAACTTGCATTTGAGCAAGGACATCTCTGCCCCAGAGATTGATGGGGAGACAGGGGACAACATATGGTACATGACTCAGGCTGTTCATTATTAACTCGGGAGGCCATGCTGCTGACAACGAGTACTGTATGTTTCCTTAATTGTCCCCAACACAAAGGAAGAAATCAAAGCCTCAGATTAGACATAGGACTTAAAAAGGAATTAATGAATGAGGTTCATACAGATCTCCTAAAACAATTCATAGAGTTGAAGGACATCATGGCTAAATAAATAAAAGACACTAAGAAGATACTGGGTGAGCTCTAATAGTTTGCTTCTCCCATGTGACCCACTATTCACTGTGGGATTGGTTGTTCAGTGAGGGCTGCTCTGGGCTCTGGAACTCTGGCCACCCCAACTTTTAGCAGCCATCATGCTGATCAATCATCAGCAGATGTCAACAATGAGGCAGGACCCTCCAGCAGGAAAAATATTACAACTCAATGAAGACTAAGATGATGGCTAACTTTTTCGGCAATAAAGTATTTTTTAATTATGGTTGAGGTGAAAATCTGGCTTTGAAAGCTTCATGGAGGACTTCATACTTTCAACCCTGAAACTAGTGTAATGTTCTCATTGAATTATTAATCTATTAAAAATGTTTTGTTTAAGTAGTTATAGTATTTGGTATAATCTTTGAGTTTTAACAAGAATTTTTGCAAATGTCCATTATGCTTACTCTTGTGGCATATAAGGGTTATAATACTTTAATTCCCATAGGCTAATCATTTTCAAAATTTATATTTATCACTTTTATCACCTCTATTACTGAATGTGCTTTGGATTGCTAAAATGAGTTAAAGTTTTGGACAACACCTATTTTAGAAGAAGCACTTACAAATTATTTTCTTCCTTTCTCTTCCTGTAATGATGATTTTTAAATTCTTTTGTCCCTGTGTTTTCACCAACCTGCCAATCCAGTGGGCATGAAGTTTCTTAAGCAGCTTTAGTGTTTCTGAAATATTTCTGATACAAGTACTTCACACAAGGCTGAATTCTTACTTTTTGTTCCAAGTATTGGATTAACAAACAACAACAACAAAGGCACAATGTTATTCAATATAAAAATACCTCTTATATAAATAGAAATACCCCAAAAATTAAAAAAAGAAGATTCTGGGTGAGCACAAGAAAAATTTCAAATACTGAATAGAAAAATAACAGATCTTATAGGAATCAAAGAAAAAAATAAGTGAGATTAAAAATACAATAAAGGCATACAACAGCAGATTGGAAATCATAGAAGAAAGAATCAGAACAGAATAGCTAAAATTTTAAAGATAGAAGAACAGAGAGGGAGAATGGAAAAAATTGAATGGGTGCTCAGGGGGTTGAATGATAGCATGAAGTGCACCAACATACCCTTATGGGAGTTTCAGAAGGAAAAGAAGAAGGAAAAGAGGCAGAAAGAGTATTTGAGGAAATAATGGCCAAAATTTTCCCAACTCTCATGAAAGACATGAATATATGTGTCCAGGAAGCACAGTATACTTCAATTAGAATAAATCCAAATAGACCTACCCCAAGACACATAATATTCAGAATGCCAAATGCCAACAGTAAAGAGAAAATTCTGAAAGCTGTAAGTGAGAAGTGAAACATCACATACAAAGGGCATCCAGTAAAGCTTAGTGCAGATTTCTCTTACCATGTATGATATAATTACAGTAATGTAAGAGAAAAACTGCCTGCCCAGAATTCTTTCTCTAGCAAAACTCTCCTTCAAATATGATGGTGAGTGTTAATATAGTCACAGATAACCAGAAATGAAGACAGTTTGTAAATAAGAATCCAGCTTTTCAGTAAACACTAAAGGGAGTTCTGCAGGCAGGAAAAATAAAAAATTTAAAAAAAAATTTAACTAATAAAAAACAGAAAAAATAGAGAAAGAGGTTTGGAAGAGAGTGTGAAGTGAAGAGTATCAGAAAGGCTAACCAAAAGGGTAAAAAGACAGATAGAATTAAGATATAACATATGAAAGCCAAAGGATAAAATGGTTGCAGTAAGTAATGTCTTTACAATAATAACATTGAATGTTAATGGATTAAACTCCCCAATCTAAAGACATAGGCTTAAAGAATGGATAAGAAAGCATGAGTAACCCATATGCTCTCTGCAGGAGACTAATCTTAGACCCAAGGATGAAAACAGTCTGAAAGTAAAATGTTGGAAAAAGAGATTTCATGAAAACAGTAAACAAAAGAGAGCAGGATTACCTATGTTGGCAAAACAGACTTTAAATGCAAAAAAGTAATAAAAGTTGCAGAATACCATTTTATATTAATAAAAGGCACAATTCACAAGGAAGGAGAAACAATCACAAATATCTGTGCACTACACAAAGTGCCCCAAAATACATGAGGCAAACTCTGTAGAGAAATAGTTGTCTTTACAATAATAGTTGGAGATTTCAACATGTTGCTCAAATCAATAAAGGGTATAAGTAAACAGAAAATCAACAAGGAAAAAGAGAACTTGAACAATATAATACGTGAGCTGGACCTGACAGACATATACAGATCATTGCATCCAAAATCAGCAGGTTACACATTCTTTTCAAGTTCTCAGGGATCTTTCTCCAGGTAGAACACATATTGGGCCACAAAACAACTCTCAATAAATTTGAGAAGATTGAATTTATACAAAGCACCTTCTCTGATTATAATGGAATGGAGTTGGAAATCAATAACAGGCAGGAATGGGGAAGGGTCGGAAATATATGAAGGCTAAACAACGTACTCTTAATCAGTGGGTCAAAGAATAAACTGCAAATGAAATTAGTAGATATCTTGAGATGAATGAAAACATGAACAAAACTTATGGGACACAGTGAAAGTAGTGCTGAGTGGGAAATTTATAATCTTAAATGCCTATACTAAAAAGGAAGAAAGCTAAAATCAAGTCCTAACTGAACAACTGGAGAAACTAGAAAAAGAAGAATAAACCAATCCCAAAGGAAGCAGGAAGAAAAAAAATAGCAATGATTAGAGCAGAAATAAATGAAACTAAGAATTAAAAAGCAATAGAGAAAACCAACAAAACCAAAAAAACTGGCTCTTTGAGAAGATCAATAGAATTGACAAACTCTTTGCTAGGAAAAAAAGAAATAAAAAAGGAGAGAATATACAAATAAATAAAATCAGAAATGAGAGAGGGGACATTATGACCAGCCCCAAAGAAATAAAAAGAGTAAGAAGATATTATGAGAAACCGTATGCCAAAAAATTACACAATCTAGACAAAATGAATACATTCCTAGAAAAGCACAAACAACCTACATTGACAGTATGAGACATCAAATATGGAAAAGTGGAGGTAAAACTCTTACTATTTGCAAATGACATGCTCTTATATTTTGAGAATTCCAAAATATCTACAACAAAGCTCTTAGAGGTAATAAATGAATTCAGAAAATGACAGGATACAAGATCAACACACAAAAATCATTAGCCTTTCTATACACCAGTAATGAGTAAGGCAGAGAGGAAATCAAGAAAAAAATTCCATGTGCAATAGCAACAAAAAGCTGCAAGTATCTAGGAATTAATTTAAACAGGAATGTAAAGGATCTGTATTCAGAAAACTATGAAACACTGCTAAAAGAAATCAGAGAAGACATAAACAAAGGAAGGGACATTCTGTGTTTATGGATTGGAAGATAAACATCATGAAGTTATCAATCCTACCCCAAGTGATTGCTAGACTCAATGCAATACCAATCAAAATTCCAACAGCCTACTTTACAAAAATAGAAAATGAAATTACCAAATTTATTTGGAGAGGAAAGGTGTCACAAATAGCCATAAAATCCTAAAAAAAGAATGATGTGGGAGGACTTACACTTCCTGAACTTAAAGTGTATTATAAAGCTACAGTGGTTAGAACAGCATGGTATTGACATAAGGATAGACACATTGATCAATAAATTCAAACTGAGAGTTCTTAAATAAACCCTCACCTCTATGGTCAACTGATTTTTGATAAGCCTACCAAGTCCACTTTTCTGGGACATGAGTCTCTTCAACAAATGGTGCTGAGAGAACTGGATATCTATAACCAAAAGAATGAAAGAGAACCCCTATCTCACTATGTATACAAGAATTAACTCAAAATATATCCAACACCTACATAAAAGCCAGGACCATAGAATGCCTAGAAGATAATGTAGGAAAACATCTATAAGACCTTGTAGTGAAAGAGGTAATAAATAACTTAGGAACACAGCCTCAGGAACCAGCCAGGGCAAAGCCATAAGGTGAAAAAGGTAATAAATAATTTAGGAACTAAGCCGCAGGAACTTGCTGGGACAAAGTCGATTTTCCAGAATAAAAACAAACACTCCCCGAATGGAATGTACATTCCTAGAAATATAACCTGACTAAATTGCCATCTGCTTCTGTAACGCTGCTTGCCACCCTCCTCCCCCCTTCACCCCCGGCTTCTGCCTATAAAAACTGTGCTCAATTTCAGTTCGGTGCTCCCTGTTCCTTAGTGTTCAGTGAGCCCCATGCATGCTTGGAATAAAAATCCCCTTGTGTTTTACATGAGAGTGTGTCTTTGGAGTCTTCTTGGCGTGGTGGGCGGGTGACCCTTACAGTAGCAGGTGAGGGTCTTTTACACCTTATATCCAAAGCACAAACAACAAAATAAAAAATAGATAAATGGGAACTCCTCAAAATTAAATATTTCTGCATCTCAAAGAGCTTTGTAAAGAAGACAAGAAGGTAGCCTACTAAATGGGAGAAAATACTTGGAAATTATACATCCAACAAGGGTCTAATATCTCTGATGTATAAAGAGTTCCTACAATTCAATAATAAAAAAACAAATGACTTGATTTTAAAAATGGGAAAAAGACCTGTGGATACATTTTTCTAAAGAAGAAATACAAATAGGAAAAAAACACATGAAAAAAATGTTCAACATAATTGGTGATTAGGGAAATGCAAATCAAAGCTACAATGAGATGTCCTTTCACACCTACTAGAATGGCCACTATTATCAAAACAGAAAATTGCAAATGTTGGAGAGGATGTGGAGAGATAGGAATATTTATGCACAATTGTTGGGGCTATAGAATGGTACAGCCACTGTGGAAATCTCGTAGTTCCTAAGGAAGTTGGTTATAGATCTGCCATGTGATGCAGCAATTCCACTGATAGATATAGAGCCAGAACTGAGAGCAGTGACACAAAGAGACATATGCACACCAATGTTCATAATGATGTAATCGACAATTGTTCAATGATGGAAACAAGCCAGATGTTGGAATATTATGCAGCTGTAAGAAGCATATGAAAATGTGGATGAACCCAGAGGATATTATGTTGAATGAAGCAAGCCAGTCACAAAAGAACAAATATTGTATGCTTTGCTATTATGAAATGAATATAATGAGCAAGCTCATGGAGTTAATAGCTAGAATGTAAGATACCAGCAAATAGAATGTGGTTAGAGAATGGAAAGTTGAGGTTTAGTCTGTGCAGAATTGGTAAAATTTCTTCGTGAATTTTTGAAAATGAATAGAAATGGTGAAAATACATCATAGGATTTGTAATTAGTAGCACTAACATATAGGTATTACAGTGCTTTATTTTTTATTGTTTTTTTTTATTTTTTGGAGAAATTAAAATGCTCTAATATTGGATGTGATTAAATCACAATTCTGTGATTAAAACATATGCCACTGATTGTATACTTTAGGTAAATTGTATTGTTTATGAACAAAAACTATAATAGGGTGGGTAGGGGAAAAAACACACCAAATGTAAGAAATAGACTATAGTTAGTAGTGATACTTTGATGATGCCCTTTCATAATTTGTTGCAAATGATTCACAAGGCAAGATATTGGAGGTGGGGTAGGTATGGGAGCTCTGTACGACATTATGCAGGCACTTTTTTCTATATACTTATTGTTTATGTATATTCATTTACAAGTGATATGCTTCAAAAATATATATATAAAAGCCCATGCACATGCTGACTCTGAGCAGCAATAATCCAAACAATTCGGTACAAGTTCCAGGAGACCAAGAAGTTCCCTGAGTTAAGTCAAATTGGAATCCAAATGAGCAGTCAGACAGGACCAAATTGAATCATTAAGCATATATTATTTCTGGTGTTAGCAACGGAGTGCCCAAACAAAGTAATCTTAATAAAATCAGCAAATAGTTCAAGACCCTGAAGAAAACCAGCTTGTCTGTTTAGAAAAACTGCTCAGGCCTATAGCCACTATACTGATTTAGATCCAGAGGACCTCACTACCCTATGCACTGTCAATTATACTTAATGTGCTCCTGATAAAGAGAATTTAGAAGAGGAATTGGACATGCTAATGCTACAATTAGTAGAGATTGCATTTATGGTTTTTTATAATTCAGAGTTCACCCATAAAAAAAGCAGCAAAAGAAACCTGCTTCCTAAAATGCCAGCCTCATAGTAGCAGCTATCAGCAAGAACATCAGAGGCCCACAGACTCTGAGATGAGGGAAAGCTTCCATGGGAAGCTCAGTGAAGAGTTACAACCCTAGGGCCCCCCAGGGGCACAGTTAGGTTCCCAGCATAAGGAGGAGGGGCACAGGAAGCAGGAATGCCTGAGTCTCCCTGGGAAGGGAGAGGCCATGATATCCCACCTAGCAGCCCAAATCCCACAGTTAGCAGAGGATGAAGACAGCAAACTGGAGTGATGGGGCCTGGGAGCACCTTCCACTGGTCAGGAAACCATCTTGATCACACACAATCAATCTCAGGTTTCATTTCAAGGGGGTAAGAAGTTAGCTGACTTCTTGATGGACACTGAAACCACTTATTCAGTTTTGAACCAGAGGCTAATTAAAGAATCTAATGAATCAATCCCTATCATTGACATTTGGGGAACAAGAAGTTTAAAGGATTCTCAGAACCACTGCAATGTCAGATTGGAAAGACTCATCTGACTCATTAGATTTCTCTACATGCCTGAATGCCCAATTCTCCTTCTCAGCCAACACTCTCCAAACTGCAAGCTTCACTTTGATTTTCACCTAATGAAGTGAACATACAGATCCAAGCCATACAGATCTGTGTCTTCCAAGCAGCCCTGCTGGATTTAGCTGGGGACACTGAGAAGTTTGAAGTACTCAATGAGATAAAACAACAGATTGCAGCTGAGGTATGGCCTATTGGGGTCTGCCAGAATGGGCAGTTGAAGCACAGGAAGTCAAGGTAAGACTGTGGCCAAACACCATCCCACCACATCTAAAGCAGAATCCACTCAGACAGGAGGTTAGAGCCAGCATCTCACTCTAATCAAGAAATTTCTCAAGTGGGGACTAATTAGACCCTGTCAACCAGACTTTAATACCCCTATCTTACCAGTGCTTAAATCAAGTACTCAGGGATGTAGATTTCTACAAGATTTGAGAGCTATTCATCAGATGGTGGAGGATGTCTACCCACTGGTGCCCGATACTTAACACTCCCTTTGATAATATTACCAACAGATACACCTGATTCACAGTCCTGGATTTAAAAATATACTTTCTTTTGCATCCTGCTAGAGAAGGAATCACAGAGACAATTTGCTTTGGAATGGGAAGATTCCAACAAGGGAATGAAACAAAACCATTGTTGGACTGAGCTGCTACAAAAAGTTTAAGAATTCTCTGACATTTTGGGGGCAAGTCCTATCCGGGGATCTGCAGGTGGTGCAACTCAGGGAAGGAATCTTCCTTCAATATGAGGCTCAGCAGAGAACATAGTAAAAGTAATAATGTTACAGAAACTATCTGAAAAATGATATAAGTGTCAGAAAAGTAGGTCCAAGTTACATAAACTCATGTTAAATATTTTGGTTTTAAATTCTCTGAGGGACAGCAGGCCCTCTTACTCAGTCTAAAGGAAGCCTTATATGGAGTATCAAAGCCTAAGAACAAAAAGGAACCCACAGGGTTTCTAGATATGCCATCCTTTTAAGGATTAATCTGGCCCTATGATTTGTTGGTCTGCAGACATCTGCCTTGGCTATCAGGCCCACTCTAGACAGGCTTGCCTCTCTCTTTTTAAATTGTAAATAGAAGAGGGGCTCTGAGACTTTAGTGTTACTAGTCAATTACCTCTATCTCTCTTTCTCACTTTTTTTTTTTCTGGAATGAGAGGTGCCTCTCAGACCACATATTACACTTACGAACCAGTCTTCCCCTTTATCCTCAACTTCTCCTTTTGTTTTTCACCTCTTGATTAACATTTTTAATTTTTCCTGTTTATGATGACCAAGAAATTGTTGTGTACAGGATTTTTTATGAAAATATTTTCAGTTCACTTATATAGAAGTGGGGTTTTAGGACTCTTTGTTAAGTTTATGATTTACTGTCTAAGAAAATGACATTGTCTTCCAAAGTGGCTGCATTGTTTTGTTTGCATTCACATAAGCAATGAATAGGAGTTCCTGTTGTTCTAGATTCATGCTACTATTTGGAATTCTCATTTTTTCAAACTAGTCTCATAAGTGTGCCCTGTATCTCCTGAGTCTCTACTTTATGTTTCCCTCATGACTAATATGTTGAGCTTTTCTTCATATATTATTTCCCACACATATATCTTTTTAATGAGGTGCTGGTAAAATCATTGAGCCATTTTTAGTTGGAATGTTTATATTCTTATGGTTGAGTTTTTAAGTGTTCTAATAATCTTGGTATAAGCTCCTAATTAGATGAGATTTACATATATAGTTTGTAAATCTGTGGCTTGTCTTTTCTTTCTGTTAACAGTATTTTTCTCTGAAAAAATGTCTCATTTTAATCAAGTAAAATTCATCAGTTTTTGTTGTTGATGCCATTTGGTGCCCCTTGTCCTCTTGAACAAAATCTTTAAAAGTATTACTAAGTAAAATTTTGAGTTCCAGTTTCCAATTTGCACTCCCTTTCAGGGCCCCATTTCACTTTCCATGAGGTACTGGAGAAAACTTGTGGTTCCTACCAACTAGACTCCTAGGCAACCATTTCTGCCTTTCTAGGGTGTCCCAATTGATCTTGGGGTGGGGTCCTGTTCTCACCAGTGTGACAGTGACTTGACCATATGTGATTGAACACTCATTGTTGAAATGTCTATGCTTTCTACACTGAATTGTCTTAGCATAAGCAGAAAATCTAATGGCCATATAAGGAAATCTGTGGGGTCCTCAACTCTGAACATGCTTATAAAGACCTCCTAAAAGCCAGATGATTTCAGGGATGTAATTCAATTGGTATTTTAGGCAAGGTGTCCATGGTGGCAGAGTATGTGGGGAAGAGACTTAGACCATGACTGCCCTTCCATGTAGCTCTTCTTGGGATCTGACCCTTGCTGAGAAAGTGCTGGGGAGGCCTAGGGAAAGAGGATGGTGAGGGGCAGTCCACAGGATGCCTAGCCAATGGCCACTGTCCTTTGCTGACAACTCCCTTTGCCAAAATGTGCAGAGATCACTGTTCCCCGGGTCAGGGGGAAAGGCAGATGGGCCCAGCTAATATTTTATAGATGCATACACTTGGTAAGGCTTTCCCAGTAAAAAAAAAAAAAAATGTTCCATAACTCTGAGTCAAAGGGGCCTCCCCAGGGCTGGGGATGCACTCCAGGTCTCTTCTATCTCAATGGTCAAAGAAATGTTCTTCCCATTGCATCATCTCCCTCATTTTAAGTAAAAACAAGACCTTAAGAATTGTTTGCCTGTGGGCATCTGCCTTAGCTATTAGCCAGCTCTGAATGGGCTTTTCTCCCTCCTTTTAAAATGTGAATAGAGGAGGGGCTCCCAGTGTCTTGCATTATTAGTCAATTACTTCTCTCTTTTTTTCTGGGGTGATAGGGGCTGACCCTATATTTTTCTCACCAACAACCTGACCCTTTCTGCTTGTCTTCCTGATTAAAGTCTTTAAGGATGTTTGGTATCTCCAATAAAGTAAAATTTTGAGTTTTAGTTTCCAGTTTGGTCTTCCCTTTGGCTCCTTTTTGGGGCCATGCTGGACTTTACAAGTGGTGACAGAAAATCTGTGGTTCCTGCCAACCAGACCCAGAGGTAAACGTCTCTCTCTCTATGGTGGGGACTTATAATGGGTGTTTATTCAGTTTTGAAAGAAACTGCAATTTTTCTCAAAGTGGTTGTATAATTTTACATTCCCTTTAGCAATGTATGATGGTTCCAGTCCCTTCACATCTTGGCCAACACTCAGTATGTTCAGTCTTCTTAAATTTTCGCTTTTGGAGTTAACGTGTCATGATTTTTATTTACGGTTTCCCGAAGACTAAAGGTTTTCCACATCTTTTTTTTAGGTGATTATTTGATATCAATACATTGTATTTTTGTTAAAGTGAATGAATAATTTAACTATTTTGTTATATTTGATTTCTGCAAGTTCTTATATTTTGGATACAAGTCATTTAACAGATGTATGATTTTCAAAACTTTTCTCTGAGTCTGTGGCTTATTTTCTAATTCTCTTCATGGTGTCTTTTGAATGACAACTTCTTCATTTTGAAGAAGTCCTGTTTTATTTGTTTAGAAATTGTGGTTTTGCTGCCATGACTAAGATATCTTTGCCTAAGTAAAAAACATGAAGGTTTTTTTTATGAGTTTTCTTATGGAACTTTTGGAGTTTATGTTTCAGATTCCAGTCTGTTATCAATATGTGTTTGAACAGTATATATTAGAAAGCCCATACTTTCTCCACTGAATTGTCGTAGTGTGTCTGCTGAAAATCTATTAACCATATGAATGGGCTATTTCTGGTCTCTGTATTGTGATTCACAGATTTACTTGACTATTTACTTGCCAAAGCCTCATGGTCTTGAGTACTAGAAATTTGAATTTTGTCTTGATATCAGGTGGTTTAGATCTTATAAATCTATTCTTTTATTTCAAAGAGTTTTGGCTGTTCTAAGTTATTTTCATTTCCATATGAATTTTAAAATCTCCTCCTTAGTTTCAGAAAAACCTGCTGAGATCTTGGAATTATATTGTATCTATAAATCAATTTGGGTAGAACTGAGACCTTACCAATACTGTGTTTTGGGATCCATTTACACAGGCTCCCTCTCCATTTATTTATTTTTCCTTTCTATTAGAAAGGTTATTAAAATAAATGATGAGTTTACTGATCTTAATCATCTTTCAGGTTCATAGATGTATTTATTTTATATTTTTGATGCTATTTTAAAAAGGATTTTTATTTTGATAACATTTCACTGAAGTATATTGCAATGCAATTTATTGCTTTTTTTATTTTGGAATAATTATTGATTCACCAATGTTTGCAAAGATAGTGTACTGTGATGTTCCATATACCCTTTACCCTGTTTCCACTAATAGTAACTTGAGATATGACTGTAGTCCAATATCAAAGCAAGGAAATTGAGATCAGAACAATATGCACACAGTTCTTTTTTCTTTTCAATTTTTTTCACAGGTGTCAGTTTGTCTAACCACTATGACATCAAGGTGCAGAATTATTCAGTCCTTGCATCATAACCACTTCCCTTAGATCCCCACTCTAATCTTCATCATTCCTAACCCCTAGCAAACACTAATTTGTTCTCCATCTCTATAATTTTGTCATCTAGAAAATGTTATATAAATGGAATCATCCAATATATGACTTTTTTAAGGTTGGCTTTTTCACTTGGCATAGCATCCTGAGATCCATCCATGGTGTTCTGTGTATCAATAGTTTGTGGCTTTTTTTGCTTCATGGTAGAGAAGGATGACAATTTGTTTAAATGCTTTACCATTAATGGGCATTTGAGTAGTTTCCATTTGGAGTTTATTACAAATAAAGCCAATATGAATATTCATGTTTATGTGTGGACATAAATTTTGATTTCTGGCATAAATAACCAGGAGGGCAATTGTTACATTTTATGGTAGTAGCATTTTTAGTATAGATTTTGGGGGTTTTGTTTTGTTTTGTATTTAAGAACTATCTTCCAGAGTGGCTGTTCCATTTACATTGCCATCAACAATGTAGAAGAGATCCTGTCAGGGCATCTCCTAAGGCTTTTGGTATTGTCACTATTCATTACTTTATCTGTTCTAATAGGTGTGGTTTGACTTTGCATTTCCCTAATAGCCAATAGCCTAATGTCTAATAAAAGAAGGCTATTTTACCATCCAGGAACTCATAGCCTAACCCAATATAGGTCCAAGCACAGAGGACCGACTTGAATGCCATTTCTGGACTTTGGGGGCCTGTCCTTTTTTCCAGGATTACAGCTCCTATTCCAGGCAGTATGTCTCATGTACAGTTTTTTACATATTACACCAAGCTCTGGTGTAATATGAAAGCAATTTCCAGGGACAAGTATTCTCTGATTAGGCCTGAATGTGAAGCAGGCTTCATATAGGGAATGAATAAATGGATCTGGAATCTGGCAATAAGTCCATGTGGACACTGATACCCCCAAGATAGCTGTTGGCATAGCCTTGTGAGATTTCCACCATGTGAAATGAGATTCCTAGAGATTCCCAAGAGATTCTCTGATATGCTCCAGGGACTTATTATTGGCCCCACCTGGGGGATTGATGGGTGGGGTAATCAATCAAAAGAGCAATCACCTGGGACTCCTCACATGCCCTTAGCAAAGGGGTGGAATAATTAACAGTTTAAAAGACAGGTGCAAAGGTCAAATCACCCCTTCTGCTCCTGTTCCTGACCCCTGTTGCCCTCCTGCCCCCTGCTTCCACTCCCAGCAGCTTCCACACCCTGTTGCTGCACTTGGGGCCCTCCTGGCTTCTGCACCCTGCTCTCACCATGTCCCTCCTGTGCAGATAAACATGCAAGTAAAACCTGGGCTTTTGTAATCTATAATGGGAAATTGTAGTCTATAAATCAGCCCTCTTTATCATTTTTCAGTCCCTTACCTGCTACTGGGGACCTGTGATCTGTTATTTTCTCCCATTTCTCTTCTCTCCCTACCTTAATAAATTACTGGCCTCACTCACCTGATGTGCTCTGAAATTCATTTCTGCAGCATAAGTCAAGAACCTAGATTAAATCTGGTAAAAAATGGAGTCTTATAATTAGAGGTGTTTCTGACCTCAGTGGAGCCTGGTCTTTGCTTTTCATCCATTGGATTTTACTGTCACACATGCACATGCCTGCACACACACATATGCATGCAGAGGAAAACATTTAAAAACAAAATAAGACTAGAACACCTTGGCACCTTTGCAAAACATGCTTCTGCTATTAGATCAAGATAGGATAATTTTAGATAAAATGGAAGGAGTAAATATTTCTGTGACTCATTTTATTTGCAACCACTGTACTTACATAAATGTATGATTTGAAAAATGATAAAACATGGTACAGGGAGAAAATCCAGTGGGCATCAGAGAATGTTTTCCAGACGGCAGCCAATTTAGAGGTTACTGTGGAGGGTGGAAGTCCAGGGATTGCACCTGCCTCCAATCACATATTCTCTGCTTTAATCAGTTTTACATAGTGGATTTCAATTGTTTAAAGAGCACCTGTCTTTTCTTTTAACTAGGAATTTTAAAGCCAATGACTCATCTTCCTTTAATTTTTAAATTATTTTTTAAAGATACATAGATTACATAATTGATACACAAAAAATGTAAGGAATTCCCATATGCCCCACTCCCTAGCGCACACACACTTTCCCACATTATCAACATCCTTCATTAGTGTGGCACATTTTTTACCATTGATGAAAACATTTTGGAGCATTGCCACAAAGTGTAGATTGTAGTTTAAACTCTCTTCTGCACAATTTTGTAGGTTATAACAAGATATATAATGGCTTATATCTGTCATTTCAACATCATTCAGGACAATTCCAATGTCCCAAAAATGCCCCTATATATTACACCTATTTTTCCCTTTCCCTCAACTCAGAACATCTTGTGGCCACTGCTGCCACATCAACGATATAAGTTCTTCCATTGCTAGAATAACAATAAGTCTATGGTAGAATAACAGCAAGTCTAGTCTACTCCATTGTTCATTCCCCAGTCCTGAGGATTCTGGGATAGTGATGCCATCTCTACCTCTAATTGCGAGGAGGCTTAGATCCCATGGGGCAGATGGATGAGACTTTTTTGCTCGCATTTGTAGAGTTTCTCTGTTCCTTGGTATGGTGATTGTCCACCATCATTTCCTTGTTAGTTGTCCTGGGTGAGTCCAGTGAACTGGAGAGTAGGTGTTGGAACTCTGTTGGATTCAGGGCCTGACTGTCACATGGAAAGCCCAAAAATGACTCATTTTTTCCCTTTCTTGTCAGACAAAGAAATACACAGAGAATTTCAGTAATTACCCCCATGCCAAAATGCTTAACATGAGGCAGAACTGGGCCTATGGAAGGGCTCCTTGCATTCACCTACTCCTCTTAGCCATAAAATATGGTTTTCATTTGTGTGTGTGTAATCAAGGTTCCAAGAGGAAAATTGATACATGGAAAAGGTTTCATTTTAAACTATGCTTATATGACAGCATATAAGCTAGATTCCTTGCTCCAAAAGATATTAGGAAAGTACATGAAGCTTTTTTGAAAACAGAAATGAAATCATGCACATTACAAACTTTATATTAATTTGCTTCAGATTTTTTGCAGAATGTGAATATCTGAATGTAATTCTAAGAATAAGTGAGCCAGTCATTCTAAATACTGGATTCTAAGGGGAAATGAGTTGTATCTTTGCATCTACAGAATTGTCTCCTCTAAAATGCCAGCTTCATCACAATTACTGAACACAGCACATTGTCTATAAGTAATTTGCTGAAAATAAATTTGTCAAAATTATATTTCCCAAATACAGCAATCTTTCACATTCACCAACATCACTGATAACAATTAATTTTTTTGTAAATCATAAGTGAATTTTGAAGCATTCATATTTGTGCTGAATTGCCTTTAATGCCATTAACAATAGCTGGTAGTTTTAGTTGAGTAGTTTCAATTTTCTTAAATGGAACCATTAAAATGTTTGCTATTTGTTGACCCTCAGACTGGTTCAGTGGTCTAATGAATAAAATATTAATATTTATCTAGAAATGCATACTTTGTTGCCAGTGTCCCAAATTTAATTACACACTGAGGTAGGGAATGGTATAAAAATCACAAAAGATCCTCATTAAAAAAACAGAACCAAAATCAAATCAACACAGTCTGACAGATTATCTGATCAGAAAATCTTGCTAAGATCATACTTTCTAATATCTGAGAGGAAGGAGTCCCCATTCTACAGAAATGTATATGAAAATTTCTAGCAGTTACTGAAGCCAAGAGACTCTGATCAGAGACACTTAGGGAGTCTTCAAAGAATATGGATTGAAGGACAAAGGAAGAGTCTTAATCAGGGACATACAGTGAAAAGTGTATAAAGTCAAAATTAAAATTCACTCCTGCTGTATGGCTTCTCCATTCTAATTTCTATGAGAAGATCACTGGAAAATGTTTTCTCATGTGCAAACTTATTGAAATGTTCTAAGTAATTAATATATTTGATATGGTATTTATATTTATATATTGATCTATACAGGAGCTTGGTCCCCAGTCTTCTTCAAACATATAATGGACAAATTCACCAGCTGTTATAGTAACTGATTGTCTTTTTTATACATTTGTATTATTTGTAACATTGGCTGTGTACAATTACCCATCTTCCTCATCATATTTTTTGAAATAAGAAGTTCACTTTGTTGATTCTTCTCCCTGTGGTATCCACTGGGGATACTTGATGGAATTCAGATGGTGTCAGGTCAGGTTTCATAAGCCCTGATGGCTTCACTCACTGGTCTGATGCTTTAGGAGGGATGACTGGAAGACTGGGTTCCTTTGGGACCATCAACTAGGCATGCCCCTATGGCCCCAGCAGCAAGGTGCTCAGTCTTTTATACAATGGCTCATGCATCCCATAATGGGCAAATTAAGAGCAAAAGTAACCACCACTAGGCATTGGTGTTTGATAAGAATTGTTCCAATAAGCACAATTCCCAGGGAAGCAGGGGACTGGGACTTTGATATTCAGGGGTGCTCCAGGTAAGGGGCTGCATGGCCCCCTTTAGCATGGCTACTTGGACCTGACAACCCAGGATCTGTGACTGACATTAGAACTCCTCAGGTCCTGCCAATAGCTCCACCTGGTCCCTAGTCTAGCTGTGAGTTGGGGCCTTGGTTTTGGGAAGACGTTTCCCTATATAAAATGTTCCTTGACTGTGTCAATGGGGTCCTCCCTGGAGATGAACTCTGGTCTAGTTTATCTGAACACTCAAAGAAATGCTTTCCCAATTGCATCTTCTCATCTTTTTAAGTAAATTTGGGTCTTATGGATTATTGCCAGTGGGCTTCTGCCTTGGAGGTTAGGCCAGCTGTGGATGGGTGTGTCCCTCTCATTTTTTATGTAAATAGAAGAGGACTTTGCCTCTTTAACTATTTAATTGTCTCTTTTTCCCCCTTGGGATGAGGAGGGCTACTCAGGCCCCCTTTACTCAGCAATCCTTTCTCCTGGCTTTTCTCTTGACCTGTTGAATATTGAAATTCAGGCAGTTGGGACACGTGCTCTGTTGGTGTAATGGTACACTTTTTGGTGACCAAGAACAAACCTGCTTCAATATTTGTGTACAGGACTTTGTGTGAAAATACTTTCAATTCATTGAGTAAATACCTAGAAGTGGGGTTACAAGGTCATTCAGTAAGCTTATAAGAAACTAACACTGTCTTCCAGTGTGGCTGTATTTTTTTGTTTTGCATTCACGTGAGCATTGTTCTGCATTCATGCCACTATTTTGGTATTCTCTTTTTGTAACTAGTCTCATAAGTGTGTAATGGTATTTCACCATCTCCTGCTGCTTCCCTAAGGCCAGAATAATACCTGTTTTATCACCTTTCTATTCCCAGACCCTGTACATTGCCTGAAGCAGTGAAAACCCTTAATAATGAAGTTTGAATTGTGTATAGTCCCATGAAGCACACAGACATTCAGATTTCCAAGGTTTCTTTCTATTGAGCTCTTGTCATGGTTCCCAGTATCCCAAAAAGATAATTGTAAAAACACTAGTCTCTCATTCTGGTTGCCTCCTGTTTATCTTCTTTTATTCACTGTCTTGGGTAAAGCTGAAAGAATATTGTGGCAGGCAACTAACCTCTGCAAGGTTGAGAAACAAATGTTCAATTCTATGGAAGTTATAGAACTCTGGGATTCTGATTGAGGGAATAAATGGAAGTAGGAAACAGATTGTTTCCATGCATTTCAAAGTGCTCATTTCCCTGAAATAATACCTCAGTTATTCTGTTTGTTGAACTCCTCGTGAGGTTTCCTCTGGTTCTCTTAAAACATGTGATCAATCAAAATTCTACCTATCCATTCTTCCCATATTCTAGCATGTTTGCCATTGAATGCTTTTTTCCAGATATTGAGTTTTCTCACTTTCTGTGAAATGCTTCATCCCTGAAAGGACCTCCCTTGGCCTCAGGGCACAGGTGACCCACAGGGCAGAGGGAGATGCTGTCATCAGTTTACCTCAGATGGAAAATGCTCATGCTGGATTCCAGGCAGTTGGGGCACATGCTCTGTTGGTGTGATGGTGCAGGGAGTCCCTTTCCTGAACTATATCAAGTACAATACAATCCCTCATTGTTTCAGCCTGTTGTACCAAGAATTCCCAAACCCTGTATTCAAACAGAAAATGCCCTCTGTGTATTTGCTTCACTATTGAACATATGCAGAATGCATTTCTTACACAACTTATTTGTGATCTCACAGAGGTCTTGGAAGGGTGGGAATATCCCCATGTATTAGTTACATGCAGGTCATGAGAAGAATGGGCCAATCATAATCTTTCCTAGTCTGGGGGAGGGGGAGGGAGTCAAATGGGATGTCTTGGAGGAAGGGCAAGGTGAGCAACCTCTGCCAGCCTTAGGGTGGTAGAGATCCTCCCCCACTTTCCCCTCATTCTGGTCCTGGGATGCCACCCTCCCTGGGACCTGTGGGTATCTTGTACCCTGGATCTTGGAGTTCTTGCTATAGGCAGTTTTCCAAGTGTTTATTGGACCCTGCATGTTTCTTTTTCTTCATATACTCTCTCTTTTTTTTTTTTAAGATTTATTTATTTTATTACATATCTCCCCTTCCCCCGCTGCAGCGACGCGCCGAGATTGGACACTGCGCAGGCGCGGCTTTCCCTGCTTGTGGGTGGTCTCTGCATCT
>PVKH010005449.1:0-22095 GCA_004027955.1 Chaetophractus vellerosus | reverse complement strand
CCATGTGTAGAACTCTCTCTCTTTCCGTGTGTCTTCTTGTGTGAGTGTCCATTTGTATCAGCCCACCAACAGAGTGGGGACTCAATCTGAGTCACGCCCTACTGATGTGGTTGAATCAAAGCCCTAATCTTAACAGATAATTTAATCAAGACAAGTCAGCTGAATCTAATGCATTCAAAGGATATCACACCCAGAGGAATAGATTAGTTTACAAACATGATCTCCTTTTTGGGATTCATAAATTATCTCAAACTTTCACACCATGGAAGCAAGAAACTGAAAGCAAGGAAACCTGGAAGAAAAGGTAGAGATCAGCAGACTCTGCCATATGCCTTGCCATATGATGGAGGAATCCAGGATTGCCTGTAGCTGGTCTTTGGGAAGAAAGCCTTGTCTGATTATGCCTTGATTTGGACATTTTCCCCAGCCTCAAAACTGTAAGCTTGTTAGTAAATAAACCCCTATTGTAAAAGTCAATTCATTTCTGGTATACTGCTTTCTGCAGTCTGGCAGACTAAAACAGAGGTGACAGGTAATTTTATAATTATCCCACATCCAAATTTGCCTATTCCTTGATTTTTTTCTCCTTTGAGGGCATTAAGTACAAACCTTTATCAGTGTTCTTTCATAAAGTCAAACACATGTGAAGCAATTTTACATGATACTTATGGACCATCCATCTCAGGTTTTTTACCAGACTATAATACTGAAGGATAATTCGTAAAGGAGGATGATCATGGTTCTTTAACATTTTGGTCTCAAAATGTTAGTGATATACCAAAAATATAATATCATCAATGCTCCTGTATCAAGCAATAAGTCTCAGTCAGCATGGAATTTTCCTTCTATTATTGTCTTTTTAAAAAATATATATATATTTTTATTAGAGAAGTTGTGAGCTCATGAAACAAATATGCACTGGTCAATTGTTTTTTGTTTTTTTAGTTCTTTGTATCTGATTTCTTTGACTTAGCATCATGTTTGTTTTTTGTCTGGCATTAACATTTTGTAACATTAACATACATTTGTTCAGTTTCAAAGAAAAACAGTCTTATATATGCAATATTGTTCCTCAATTTTTGAGACATGAGTTGCCACCTTGAGATGAACATTTATGTCTGTCTTCTGAAATATCAAGCATGATTTCAATCTCCTTGAAGACAGGCAAGGTGGCATAGACATTTGTTTTTTTATGACTCACAGTGACAAGCACTGAGCTTGCACTAAATATATTTTGATCAGCTTTTTAGTCAGGCTTTTCCAGCTAAGTGATCTTAAGTAAGTCTTCTAACATCTTTTAATCTGTTTTCTCCTTTTTTTCATTTAAAAAACAAATGGGGTTGAACTGGTTGACCTCCATGGCCATTTCCGGCTCTAATATTCTAAAATATGTAAATCAAAATGCTACTGTTATGTTAGGGTTTTATTTATTTCATCAAAGTTAACCAAACTTGTTATCTGTGCTTAGTTTGATGCTTCTATTTTTAAAGTTATACTTTATTTATTTTTATTATAATTTGTAAATGCTACTTAAATTATAGCCATTCTTCTTTGTTGGCACAAAATGCTGTTTGTTAATAGTAATGAGCCAAAGGATTTTGCTAGGCCTTACTCTGGTATGGTAAGATTTATTAGAGATGTTTTGGGAAGCATCTTTCAAACATTTTTATCCGTCTTGCAGTCATCACTTTCTGATATATGTTATTAATGGACATTGGGAATGGTGCACAAGAACTTGGGTTGCACCTATAGCAGATATTTTAATATTTTAATTTATTTAGTAGCTTCCTACGTAGTTAGATGTTAGTCATTCCATTTATCTTGACCTCCTTCTTTTCTTATTTTTAACCTCTTCTCTTTATTGCTCTCATCCCTGTTTACACAAAATTCTATGGCTTTCTTGTTAAAAATTTATGAATCTGCCCTTCCTCCCAATCCAGTGATTCTGATCATCTTCAATATTATTATTATGTAGGGCTTGTACACATTGTCTTGAACCATCTTTTTGCAATAAGAGCTTAATAACCCTTAATTCCTCAAAGGAATATAAGTACCAAGATAGTATCTGATGTTGCCGTTTGTGAGAGCATACTTCACAGGATTTGCTGACAAAGCCATCCCTATTCAAATTGCCTGTGGGAACCAACATCCAAGAAATTAAGCTAAAAGGAAATAAAACAAAGCATCAGTATTATTGAGGCAAAAAATCTTCATTAAAATACTGAAGCTCTTAATTTACAATTATTATTAAATCAGTTTGACCTGTCCCATCCATCTCTTCTAGTTAACTGAAGCTGTCTCCCCACCTGCTGGAAGTGTTGGCTGCTGCCTGCACATAGAAGTGTCCTTCTGAGAGAGATTGCTTCAGTCAAAGTAAGCTACCTCATCCAAGGTCACATCCCCTCCCTGAGGACAGCTTGCATTCAAGACTGATCAACATGGATGAAAATCCTGGACCTTTGCCTCAACTTGGAACAAATCTAAAGGGCAATCCCAGCTCCAGAGTTTCCCGTGAAGCTGGTTGAGGCCTCTATTACAACTACATCACAGCTCAAACTTTTCCTCTGTCCAATCCTGCTTTCCTCACTCCCTTAGAGGTGTTCTTACCAAAGTTATCTCCAATAAACCTCCTGCATGCAAATCTTCATCTCAGGGTCTTTTTCTAGAGAACCCATCCTACAGCAAAAGATGTTACAAACACAATAAATTAAATATGAATACTGATGTCTATGTTTTTTTTTCTTCCTAAACCAAGTTGGCAAATAGTTTTCAATTTGAGTGCCAACTCAAATCCATTGGTTGGATCTGTTTGGAATACCATGTTTAAGATTATTCTGAGGCCAAGTCTGCCCCTCATAGAAAGAGAGCTATGATCAGTTTCAGATGTCTTCCAAGGATGAGGGAGAAAAGAAGGAGAGCCTGACAACCGAAGGTCCAGATATCTACCAACCTTGACCATAGCAGAATCTGTTGGTTTGCCTTCCTGGAATGTCCTTTTCTGGTAACAGATCCCCAATTTTACATCAGATAAACATCCTGTTCCCCCACTTCCCTGCTTTCTCCCTCTCTCCCCCATTCCAAAGATGAAAAACACCCCAGGCCTAATCAATTGGCTGAATCCATCTCTCAGCACAGTGAATTTTCAGAAATTGCTCTGTGATGTACTTAGGTCCACTGCAAGTAAATCCCAAAAAAATATATTAAAAAAAAAAGAAAAGAAAAGAAAGTAAATCCCTGGACCTTTGCTTTAACTTTTAGAGGAGTTTTTTGCTGTGATTTTTTTTTTAGCTGTGAGAATGTAAGCCTATAAATGCTTTATCATAACTTGAAGAGAACCTACTTAAGTATGTAGTCTCATGGAGCAAAGCAGAGTTGGAAGATAGAGTGCAGTCTTATTTGTGCACCCGATTCAGTCATGCCTAAAGCCAGTTCCCTAGAATTTCTGTGTTGCTTGAACAAATAAATTATTTCTATTCAATTAATACTTGTGGCATAAATCGGTTGCTGGCAACCAAAAGACACTTGGTTCATATACTAAAATTCATATTTTAGCAACACACATACCTCTGAGCTAAGAAATTCAGGAAAATGGTAATTACACTGAACATTTTAATTCATAAAATGACAGTTCACAAACATATATTTATGAATGCTTTAATTTTTATTTATAGTCATTTTATATTAAAAATATTGAAAGTGGCTGTCTTTGCATGATATTACTTCATACATATAGTTCAGTGATTCATAGGGGAAATTTATGCCAAATTTTATCCCTAGAAATAAGGTTTTAAAAAATTATTTGTACTATTTTTATATACTTAAACCCAGATATCCCATTTTATACTTCTATTCCACAAGCAAAAATTGTAAAACCATAACCAAATGCCTAACCAACATTCATAATGTGAATTATTTCTAATTTGGGTCAGATTTAAAACTGCTTCAAAACTGACTGCAACATGACAAAAATAAATGGAAGAATTAGAACTGAATGTGTCCACATGAAAAATCCAGATATATCCCATTGATATTTATCATATAATAATAGCTAACACTTAATAACCACTTACCAAAGGCCAGGAACTGTTCTAAGTACTTGACATATATTAACTCATTGAATCTTCACAATAATCCTTTGAGATAGATGCTATCATTATATCAATTTTATAAAAGAGGTAACAGGTTCAGAGCAGTAAAGTAATTTGCCCAATGTCACATGGCTATTAAGTGTTACAGGCATACCTCAGAGATATTGTGGGTTCGTTCCAGATCACTGCAATAAAGCAATTATCACAATATAGCAGTTCACATGAATTTTTTGGTTTCCCAGTGAATATAAAAGTGATGTGTACACTGTACTCTTGTGTGCAATAACATTGTATCTAAAAAACAATGTACATACCTGAATTAAAAAATACTTTATTTTATTATTTTTTTTAAAGATTTATTTATTTTATTACATATCTCCCCTTCCCCCCCGCTGCGGCGACGCGCCGAAAGTGGTCACTGCGCAGGCGCGGCTTTCCCCGCTTGTGGGCGGCTTCTGCGTCTGTTCACGGCCGGCTTTCAGTTCGCGGGTGGCTGGCTGCGCTCAATTCGCGGGCGACCTGCCCTGCCCATGGCGGCTTTTGCCCTGTCCGTGGCAGCTTTTTGCCCTGCCCACGGCGGCTCTGCCCGCCCATGGTGGCTTGCCATTCTCAAGGCGGTCTGCCCGCTAGGAGAGGTCCCCAGGAATCGAACCCAGGGCCACCCATGTGGTATACCGGTGCCCTATCCACTGGGCTATCGAGCCGTCCCCCCAAAAAAATACTTTATTGCTAAAAAAATGCTAACCATCATCTGGACCTTCGGGGAATCATTATCTTTTTGTTGGTGGAGGGTCTTACCTCAATGTTGATGGCTGCTGATTGATCAGGGTGATGGTTCTGAAGGTTAGGGTGGCTGTGGCAATTTCTTAAAACAACAAGGAAGTTGACTCTTCCTTTCATGAAAGATTTTTCTCTACCATGAAATGCTGTAAAATGTTTGATAGCATTTTAGCCACAGTAGAACTTCTTTCAAAATTGAAGTCAATCCTCTCAAACCCTGCCACTCCTTTATCAACTAAGTTTATTTAATGTTGTCATTTCAACAATGTTCACAGCAACTTTACCAGGAGTAGATTCCATCGCAAAAAAAACACTTTCTCTGCTCATCTGTAAGAAGCAACTCCTCATCCATTCAAGTTTTATCATGAGATTATAGAAATTCAGTCACATCTTCAGGCTCCACCTTTAATTCTCATTCTCTTGCTATTTCCACCACATCTGGAGCTACTTCTTTCACTGAAGTCTTGAACCCCTTTAGGTCATTCATGAGGGCTGGAATATATTTCCTCCAAACTCCTGCTGATGATATTTTGACCTCCTCCCATGAACCAGAAATGTTTTTAATGGCATATAGAATGGTGAATTATTTCCAGAAGATTGTCAATTTACTTTGTTCAAATCTATCAAAGGAATCACTATCTATGGAAGCTATAGCCTTCTCCAAAATGCATTTCTTAAATAATAAGACTTAAAATTTGAAATTACTCCTTGATCCATGGGCTGCAGAATGGATGTTATGTTAGCAGGCATAAAAATGACAATCTCATTGGTACATCACCATCAGAGCTCTTGGGTGACCTGGCATATTGTCAATGAGCAGTAATATTTTGGAAGGAATATTTTTTAATGAGCAGTACGTCTCAACAGTGGGCTTCAAATATTCAGCAAACCAGTTATAAACAGATGTGCTGCTGTCCAGGCCTTGATCTATTTCAGGTAGATTTAGCACAGTTCTTAAGGCCCTTAGGATTTTAGAAATGGTAACTGAGCATTGGCTTCAACTTAAAGTCACCAGCTGCATTAGCCCCTAACAAAAGAGTCAGCCTGTCCTTTGAAGCTTTGAAGCAGGCATTGACTTCTCTTTAGCTATGGAAGTCGTAGCCGGCATCTTCTTCCATTTAAAGACTGTTGCATCTACATTGAAAATCTGCTGTTTAGTGTAGCCACCATCATCAACGATCTTAGCTAGATATTCTGGATAACTTGCTATGGCTTCTATATCAGGACTTGCTGGTTCAACTTTCACTTTGATGTTATAGAGATGGCTTCTTTCCTTAAACCTCATGAACCAAACTCTACTAGCTTCAAACTTTTTTTCTGCAGCTTCCTCACCTCTCTAAGCCTTCAAAGAATTGAAGAGTTAGGGCCTTGCTCTAGATTAGGCTTTGGGTTAAGGGAATGCTGTGGTCAGTTGGATCGTCTATCTAGACCACTAAAACTTTCTCCTTATGAGCAATAAGGCTGTTTCACTTTCTTATCATTCATATGATCACTGGAATAACACTTTAATGTCCTTCAAGAACTTTTCCTTTACATTCACAGCTTGGTTAACTGTTTTTTGTTTGTTTGTTTGTTTGTTTGTTTGTTTGTTTGTTTTGAAGATAATATATATGTATATATTTTTATATATATATATTATTTTAGGATACATTGATTACATAAATATTACACAGAAATTTTAGAAGTACCCTTATGCCACCCTCCCACACCTCCCACAACCTCCCACATATATATCCTTCATCAGTGTGGCACAACTCCTGTGATAGATATACACATTTTGGGGCTTTGCCATCCAACATGGATCACTGTTCAGGCGGTAGACCACCCTCTCTCCCATACAGTTCTGCATGATACATAATGATATAAAATGGCCTATATCCTCCATTACAACATCACCCATGACAATTCCCAAGTCCCAAAAAAAACCCCTTATTACAATTGTCCTTCCCTATCCCTGCCCCCAATGTGTCCAGTGACCCTGGCTCCACATTGGTTAACTGTTTAGTGCAAAGGATTTAGCTTTCAGCCTGTCTTAGCTTCTGTCATGCATTCCACAATAATCATTTCTAGCTTTCGATTTAAAGTGAGAGACATGTGACTCTTACTTTCACTTAAACACTTAGAAGCCATTGTAGGGTTATTAACTGACATAATTTCAATATTGTCGGGTTTGAGAATAGAGAAAGGGAATGGCCTTGTTGGTGGAGCAGACAGAACACACACACTTATGGATTAAGTTCACCTCTTAAATGATGCAGTCTGTGGCATCCCAAAACAATGACAAGAGTAACATCAAAAATTATTGATCACAGAGCACCAAAAGAGATATAAAAATAATGAAAAAGTTTGAAGTATTGTGAGAATTATCAAAATGTGACAGAGACATGAAGTGAGCACATACTATTGGAAAAATGCCACTGATCAGCTTGCTTGATGCAGGATTGCCACAAACCTTCAATCTGTAAAAAACACATTTTCTGCAAAGTGCAATAAAGTGAAGCCCAGTGAAACGAGGTATACCTGTATATCCCAGATTCAAATCCAGGCAATCAGATACCAGAACCAGAACTCTGAACTCCCACTTACACGGAGAGGTCATTATAACTTCTAGAGTTAAGTTCCCAATTTCTTTATGCTAATGTAGTTATTTTATTGCATGCAAACCTATTATTACAGACAAAGCCAGGCTTGGCTTGCCAGTGTGGAGAAATCTAAACCCCAGTGTCTTTAAATATCACAGGTGAAATTTAAGGTAGTAGAATTACCTCTCACCAAATAACAATTTGGCATTAATGCATTGTTTTTCAGAAAGGCTCCTATTAAAATAAAAATTAATTTCCTGTCTATATGATATAAGCATCAACAATTGAGGGTGCATTAATTATCTAGCTGGTTTACTGCCAAGGTTTAAGAGAATAAACATGTCAGAAGGGAAAGGGAAAGTTCTGAGTTCTGCAGAAGGCCAACAATATGGTAGTATAAAATGTCTTTGTAATACAATTTCATATTTGTATTTGAAAGGTTAAATCTCCCAGTTTACGAATTCTAAACTTTCCATTCACTAATAAAATCACACTGTGAAGGAATCAAAGAGGGGGATTGATGTTTACTGAATGCAAGAATGGGTTAAGCCTGGTGATTCATGGACACACATTACCCGCCCTCTTGGCTCCTTTATAAAAATATTTTCTAGCTTCCAACTCCTTACCCATGAGAGTATCACTTAAAATTATTTTTTAATATCAGTCTAGGACACGCATAATGCTGTGATAACAATATTATCATATATTTCAACAATATTATCATATGTTCCTCACCTTACCAATAAGCTGAGGGAGGGTTTTTAACCCTTGAGGTTAAAAAGTCTTTTAATAAGCTGTTGGATATATGTAAGTATGAAAGAGTGGTACAGTGCCAATAAATGCCTTCAAGCCTGTTCTGTTTAATTATAGTATTTATTAAATAATGGACATTAAAAAAAAAACATGATGGACAAACTCTTCATTTGGAGGAAGGAATAAAATAGGTTGAAAAAAGATTACCAAAAGTTTTATGACCCCATTTAGTTATAGGGATTCTTTTTATTTCAAGTCACATGCTTTATTCTTAGTCAGTGGTTCAATAGATTTTTTAAACCTAAAAAGAAAACAAAACAAGCAAAATAAAATAAAGGATTAGAAGTTGGGGGTCGGGGTGGAAAGATTAAGAAACATTGAGGTAAACTACAGTAGGGAGATGGAGGACGTGAGTTAAGACAGTCTTGGACATGTACAGGCATTTTTATAGTCCTAAAGCACCCACTACAAACATTTAAAAGCACAGTTTCCACTGTTTTTCTCCAAAATCTAACCATATAGCCTGATACACTTTCTCCCTGCTGCTTTTCCCAACTTAAGGCTAAGTCTCTCAGCAGATCAAATTATATAAACAGTTAAATAATTTTAATATTAGTAGCTTTATTCATTTATTCAACTAAGATTTCTGTGCCTACAATGTTCCAAGCACTGTGCTGGTCACTGATAATTGTGATGGTCAAATCAGAAATATAATGTAAGCCATATATGTAATTTTAAACTTTCTAAAAGTCACATTATAAAAAGTAAAACACAACAGCGAAATTAATTTTAATAATATATTTTATTGAACTTAATCCACATTTTAACATTTCAATATTAAAAATTATTAATGAGCTACTTTTTTTTCATACTAAATCTTCAAAATCCAGTGCATTTTACACTTAGAGCATATCTCAGTTCAGATGATCACATTGTAAGTGCTCAGTAGCACATATGGCCTGTTGCCACCATATTGCACATTGCAGGTCCTGAGCGATGATTGTTTTGATGTTGTGCACTTATTCCTGCATCATAATAGGAAGTACATCGGGTCTGGTTGTCTCTCATTTTCTGATATTAAATTGATTAGTGGATTTAGCTTGATATTTTAACAGGCATAAATTATCTTTGCTTAAGTCAGTTGTTTCATAATGGATTATAAAATGCTTATATTCTATTATTCCTTCTGCATTGATTAGGCTGAATTTTTTTGGGTAAAGAATTTACCACATCAACTCTTTGGGTACTCTAAGGTACAGTTCTTATAAGAAAGACAGAAAAATACTTTACTCTTTTCTTCTATATGACACTTTTCAGAATAATGAGTTGATTTCTTAGCATCCTTGTAAAGTGAACAATGTTTTGGTACTTTTATCAACACATGGATTTTAATATACATGATGTGTTTTAATCCATTGTAATTGTTATTCTTTTGGATAATTGATTTGTCCCAAATCTGGACAGTGAGAGCTCTTTCCAGCTGGCTCCTGAGTCCTTTTGACATAACTGCAATAGTCTTCAGTAGCTTCCTTGACTATCAGCATGAAAGATGTTCTAGGTTTGTATTATATATATTTCCATCCATAGACCTAGAATCAGCCATTTCTCCAAGAAGCCTCAGAGGAAAATGATATTTTGAGACTACAATCTGGGCCTTTAGAGAAAAAAAATACCAATTTCTAAGGGTTAGGTAGCAGGGAGAAAGCCTACTAATAAGACTTAAAAGGGCTGGCACAGAGACTAGAGAAAAACCAAGAGAATATGTGATGTCAAAGAATCAAAGGGAAGAGAGTATTTCAGGACAAGGGAATGGTCAGCTACATCAAATTCCGTTGAGAGATCAACTGCAGATGTTAGGGAGCACCAGGAGTCAGTATTTAGAACTTTTCTCCTTTCTGTTTACACTCACTATCTAGATGATTCTATCAGTTCCTTGGCTTTACATATCATCTCATCACTCTTGCTTTACAAACATACCTAACCTGCCCGGACCCTCCCCTGAAATCCTGACTTGAACAGTCTACTCACCATCTCCACCTGGGTCCCTAGCAAGCATCTTGAGCTTTATACAACTATAATTTGAATTCTTGATTTCCACTTCCTCACCCAAACTTGCTCCTTCCCCAATATTCTCTAGCTCAGTAAATGACACAATCATTCACTCAGCAGCTCAAACCAAAAAACCTGGAGTTGCCCTGATTCCTTTCTCTCATCAGCAAATTCTGTCTAAATATATCCCAAGTCCCTCATATTTCCCCACTTCCACTATTCTTGCTCTAGTCTAGTCCATCAACCTCTCTACCTAGTCCAGCACTTCAACCTTCTAACTGGTTTCTTTGGTTTTATTGTCATCCCCTATAGTCTCTTCTCTATACAACAGCAAAAGTAATCTTTCTAAAGGGTAAGTCACATGATGCCTCACCCTTTTTCTAAACCAGCAAAATGTATCCCATTACACCAAGAATGAAAACCAAAAGTCCTGGGCTTCTAGTTATGGGTAATAAGGAGTAGGCACATTCTACCCTATTCTTACTGCTGTTTTCCCTTCTTCCAAAAGAAAAAGAAAACTGGACAAAATTCATAAAGCAACTGGAAGAAGAGAGAGAAAGCTGGAAAAAAGAAAAACTGGCTAGATATCTTAGAACTCAGTACGCTCACTGGGTTTTGTTTTTGTTTTTATTTGTTTTATTTTGCCCCCTATATATCCCAGGATATCCTAGCCTAGGCTTTAGAAAGGTGTGTGCCAATGAGCGCAAACCAAAAAAAAAAAAAAGCCCTATGGAAGACCTTTTCTTTTCAGCCAAAGTACTGGGGAAAGGGTGGTCCAACGAAAAAAACATTTTGACAATGCCTTCCCTGTTTCAGATGAACACCTTAAGAAAAGCCATACTGTCATGCCCCTTCTTCTCCTCACCAGGCACTGGAGCCCAGAGACTGTGAGTGGAACTCTGTCTTCTGTGTCTGTCCTACAATAACATGACTGTGCTCCTCCTCTTCCTGAAAGGAGGTAGAGAAAAGGATTTTCTAAATCTGTGTGTGAAATCCTGAGCAGACTTCTGGAGCTCACGCATATAACTGACCAGAAACAACTCAGAAAAGATTTGAAAATTGAACACTCTCCTAGAATAATACCCAGAATTCAGATTGGTCTCTGGGGAGCAAACAAGTGGGGCAGATATAAAATAGCACTGCAGAGTTTTTGAAAACCAAATTGACACTTGAACCACAGCCCACAAAATTGGGCAAGGAAGTGCATTCTTAATATAAGGAGGTTGACTCTTTGTTAAAATAGAATATTTAAATAAGAAACAGAATCTCATAACTTAGTACTCATAATTTTTAGAATAAAATAATAAATTACTCATCAGACAAAAAAACATGAAAATCCCAACTTGAATGAGAAAGGACAATCAACAGACACCAGTACAGAGATGACACAGGTGTTGGAATTATCTGACAAGGATTTTGAAGCAGCCATCCTAAAATGCTTCAATAAACCATTACAAACTCTCTTGAAATAAATGAAAAAAAATACAAAATCTCAGCAAGGAAATAGAAGATATCAGGAAGAATCCAATAGATATTTTAGTATTGAAAAATGCAATAAATGAAATAAAAAACTGATGATGTACTCAATGGCAGAATGGAGTTGATAGAGAAAGAAAAGTCAGTGAATCTGAAGACAGGTCAATAGAAATTATCCAATCTGAACAGCAGAGAGAAAAATAGGTTGGAAAAAAAAAAAAAGAGCACCTCAGAGACCTATGAGACAACAACAAAAGACCTAACACTGTGTCATCCAAGCCCCAAAGAGTACAGGACTGAAAAAAAAGTATTTGTAGAAATTATGACTAAAAACATCCCATATTTAGCAAAATATGCAAGCCTACAGATTCAAGAAGCTGGCCAAACTGCTAACACAGTAAATTCAAAGAAATCCAAGCTCAGATACATCATAATCAAATTTTTGGAAACTAATGACTAGGGAATAATCTTGAAAGCAGCCAGAAAGAAATGATGTATCATCTATTGGGGAAAAAATGTTAGAATGACAGGGGATTTCTCACCAGAAACCATGGAGGTCAGAAGGAAGTGGCATGGCATTTTTTAAGTGCTGAAAGAAAAGAACTGTCGACTCACAATTTTATATCCAGTTAAAATATTCATCAGGAATGAAGATGAAATAATGCAGATGAAGAAAAACTAAGAGAATTTGTTGTCAACAGAAACAATCTAAAAGAGTGACTGAAGGAATTTTTTTTTTAACAGAAAGGAAATGATAGAAGGAGAATAAATGCAAAGGCATCATCATGGTAGGTAAAGGTCCTGGAGGAAGCTCCTGGCCCTTGCCCCATTCCACTCTAGCCTTGTTCAGTGCTGTTTTTCCAATTCACCAATCATGATCCTGCTTCAGGGCCTTTATGCTTGCTGTTTCTTCTCCCAAGAAAGTTCTTATCCAAGCTTTTTGTGAGGCTAGCACTCTGCCTTTATTCAAATCCCTACATAAACTTCATCTCCTCAGAGAGGATTTTTCTAACCATTCCATCTAAAATAATATTCTCCATCATTCTCTATTTCCTAACTCAGCTTTATTTTTCTTTATAGCACTTATCACTACCTGACAGTATCAGGTAAACAAATATTTTTTTGTTTCTAGGTTAATATTCTGTCTCCCCACTGGAATAAAAACCCCATAAAGGAAAGGATTTTGTCTTATATTTTCACTTATATATATCTCCAGCACCTTAAACAGTATTTGAAACATAGTAGATGACCAATAAATACTTTCTGAATGAATAAATGACAGAAGGAAGGAAGGAAAATGTTGATTAGATTTAGTGACACTTGGGCATTTGGTACAAAGGACCCTATCCCATCACCTGGATAGAATTTTTTTTTAAAAAAACCCTGCTATTAAGATCATGTGTCTTGTTGAAGTCTCAAATAAAGACATTAATGCATAACTTATAGGGGTAACACACCTAGCATATCTAGGAGAATTTTTTAAATTAACTAACCAGTTCCCTTGCAAGGCTTGAAGGTAGAAGTCTTACTATAGTTTAAAAGGTAAGGAGAATAAAGGACAGTTTTAGAATGTGTGGTAATTTTCAGGGAATATAGGCCCAAGTTAAGGAGCTAAAGTGGGAAGCTCAGAATAAACAATTTTTAATTTCAAGACAGTAGGTGCCTAGAACCATAGGGTGAAGTGTTAAATCTTCATTTAACTTCTGAAATGGGAGAAAAGGAGGTCAGTAGAAAACTATTTACCTGATTAATAATCTGCATAGCAATCAACATTCTATACAGAGAGAATTCCTATCATGCAAGTTACTTTGGAAAATATCAACTTTTAAGATTGGTGTCTTTATGAACCTTACAAATAGTTGAGGAAATTGGACTGATTGACATGATAAGCTAATAATAAAGGACCTGATTTGTGTTTCTGATGACATGAATTTTAAGTTGTGTTCATTCATTAATCCTTTCATCAATATTTACTGAGTGCCTACTGTGTGCTAGACCAGGCCCTGAGTTTCTCTGGCAGTTCGAAATATTTACAGATCACAACACATAAAGTATCATTTCATACTTCCATGTCTTTCCACATGCTAACCTGGTTTCCTGAAATGCCTTTCTTCCCCATGTTCTCCTATCAAATTCCTACTCATTCATCAAAACCTCAGTGGATGAGGGCTTTGGGTTTAAAATATCATAATATAATCCCTACTGCAGTTTCTCCAAACTACAATGTAAATGAATTAATGGGGGGTGGGGAGGGACAGAATGAAAACTCACTCTACCAGCAAAAATTAAAACTGAGAGTCAAGCTCTATAATTCCGGAATCTAGGATTATTTTCCCCCAGCTAAACACATAAGATTAATTATGGAAGTGACTTACCTTCCTGAATTAGATAAAGAAACCTTCTCCACTACCCAATCTAGTACTCAGAAATCAAAGTCTATGTATGAGAAGCCATTCTTCTGACAGGATCATAAACACTGACTTTTTTAAACCATCAACTGAGATATTTCACGGAGAAACAGGCAACTTTTTGAAGACCCCCTTTCATACATACCATACCTACTTCTTACCTGTATATTTTCTAGGTATTGATGGTCTGCCTGTCTATTTGCAGAAAGAAGATAGTGGGGTGGTAGAGAGGGAGGAATTAATATAGCTTAATATAGATACAGATAGATACATACAGGAATATTTATAGATGTGTGTATATACAGGGGTTATCATAAACACAAATGTGTCCTTCCATTTTAAGCTGAGAGGTCTAGAAGCAATGGCATCCCAGTAGCAACAAGCACACCTAATGCCCAGATCTTGGTTTCTAATACCATTCCCCAATAAAAGGAACCAGATCTCCTTGATGCTCAGACTGGGGCAGGAAATATATAATATGAGCCTAGGTATCTTGCAGTACCAAAAAGTAAGAAAATGTTAAAACACACACACTCAATGAAAGGAATATGTCTAAGGGACACAGGAGGCAAATGAAAGAGCTCCCAATGGCCAAAGCTGGGACAATTTAAGCAACAAAATAAAGTACTATTGGATTAAAACTCCATACTCTCATTAAAAAAAACTATTAAATAAATAAATCAGTAGGGGAGAATAGACAAATCTTCCATACAGAAGAATTCCAAATACTTTATGTAGGTACTCAGCCCTCAAAGAAGTGGAGCATAGCAACCCACTCCTTAAGTATGGTGTGTGCACCTGGTGACTTTCTTGCAAACAGTATGGTATAGAAAGGAGATGAAGGATTAACTTGAAGAAATCTGACAAACATTACCCAAATCAGGTGATCAAGGTTAACATCAACAGGATGTCATGTTGACAATATGTACCCCTGATATGATGTGCTGGGAATAGCAGTTTACCTCTGTCTTCTTCCCCAAAATCCTTAACCCCATTTAAGCATGAGAAAAAACATCAGACCAATCCCAATTGGCGGACAGTCTACAAAAGACCTAACCTGTACTCATCAAAATTGTCAAGTTCATCAAAAATAAAGGGAAAAAAAAACAACAAGGGATATCTGAAAAACTGTCACAACCTAGAGGAACTTAAGGAAACCTGATGACTAAATATAATGTGGTATCCTGGATGGGGTCCTGGAATGGAATGAGGACATAAGGTAAAACTAAGGAAATTTGAAAAAAGCATGGCCTTTAGTTAATAATAGTTTATCAACATTGTTTCATTATATGTGACAAATGTACCATACTAATGTAAGATGTTAATAATAGGTGAAACTGTGTATAGGGTATATGGGAACTCTCTGTATTATCATCACAATTTTCCTGTAACTCTCTAACAATTCTAAAATTAAAAGTTCATTTAAAGAAACAAGACTGTAAGCATCATGAGGACAGGGGCTGTGAATATTTTGCTCACAATGGTGTCCCCAGGTCCCAACACAGTATTTGGCACTAAGTGGATACTGAACTAATATTTGTGGTATGAACAATGAATGATGCTTATGTTTTTAAATTATCATTGGACAAAAGAGGAAACAGAAAATTATAACTCCCCAAACAAAGACACCTAGAAGGGACCAGCCAAAATGGTTATATCCACCAAACCAGAGAGCCCTTATATTAGTAAAATTGTCACTCTAATCAAGACTCACAGTCATTTTGGAAACTGGCTCTTTAAAAGCAGGGTTATTAATAAAGTTGTTAATTTCTCTTCAATTTCTTATGAAGGTAGAAAAATTAAGAGAGAAGACATTCAAAAGCAAAATATAATCTGCATAGCCCCAGCTCTAGTCATAAACACTACCAGTTGTGTCTGCACAAGATTTATTAGAGGAATATAAAATAAATAAAGTAATATTTTCCATATGAAAAACACAAGTTGTTAGGAAGAGAACAGATTTATTATTTAATTATAGATTTGAGGGCAAACAGGTTGATCAGGGAACTGGTACATGAAGTTTGGAGCAGTAAAGAGAACACTAACTGAAAGAGCAGTAGGAAAGAAAGGAAATATGTTTTACTCCAACTATTTCACTAAATGGGGTTTTGTGTGTGTGTGTTTTGTTTTGTTTTGTTTTGTTTTTTTAGGCAGTACCAGGGATTAAACCCAAGACCCCATTCATGGGAAGCAGGCGCTCAACCACTTGAGCTACATGCACACCCCACACTAAATGCATTTTAAATTTTGGCCTCTAGAAGTGTTCTTTGAAGGGCAAGGCTCAAACCAACTGCTTGCATCAGAATGATAAGGGGGCACTGAGAAAAGTAAGATGCCTGAATTCCACTCCTAACCTACTGAATCAGAATCACTGGGAAAGAGGCCCAGAAACCTCAATTCTTAACAAGTTTCCCAGGTGAGTCTTGTGATTCTTACATAGAACATTGGAGAAATGCTGCTATAGTAAGTTGTGATAATCTCTCCAGAAAAAAAATGCTTGTTTACATCAGACTTATAGCTATTTCAGAAGATCAGGATGTAATTCAGAATCCTAGAAGAGGTAAAATAGCCAAATGACTTTTCTATAATTTTGTGAGTATTTTTTAAAAATAAAGGTTAATTTGAGGTTAATTTAAGCCCACAGAGATAAAGGAGGGCATTTACTGATGGAGAAAGCATTTGACTCACTCAAGCTCACAACGGAACTAAACCACTTTAATGAAGAAAAAGCAATTTTTACTAGGTCTGGCACATAAACCTTAAAATATTTAGCTCTAGCTTCAGCACATTGAAGTTAAACTACAAACTTGATTTGAATTCATCTATTGTTTCATTGTGTTTAAATAAATATTTACACATCAAATTATTTGTAAATCAATAATCCGAAAGTTTTGTTGGTGTTTGGGTTTGTTAGTTTGAGGGTATATTGTCATATTGAGGGAAAGTACGACCTGAGGTGATGTGTGTGTACATTTTTATTGAGCATAGTACTCATGAGACATACCTATAAAGAGAAATTGTTTCTAGAGAAAATTCGAGTTACTCTTAGACTTTGTCTCACCTTATTCTTTTTACACAATTTTCGTAAGTAATTGTGCCACACAAACAGCACTTGGGACTCATGGAAACATATTACATTCATAAAGCTTGTTCTCTGACCATGGGATAGCTGAGTCTATTTACAGTTAGAGTTAAGGACTTAAGTTTGTCTCAAGATCACCAATTTTAATGCGTTGAGTTTTCTTCATTTGTTTTTATTTTGAAAACAATCCTCACACAATTTCTGTAAGTAGGTGAGGATGGATGTTCCTATTTTAACAAGAGTCTGAAAATCATAAATCCTAAGTCTCATAGAAGTTTATTCAATCATCTATCTGATAATTCACCACAATATGCATTAATCTCCATTCCAATGTTTTTCCTCAGTATTGAATGCACTTTCCTCATATTGAGAAGCATTAACACCAATAAGGGGCAAGTAGTTGCCCCATGAACAGTAAGTCTTAGTCTGGATCTCTGGCCTCTCTGAAAGAAGAATTTCTGATTTTTGTCATTTTATCTAAAGGCTTTCACTGGAAAGAATGAGACAGGGATTTGGTTTCATCTAGTATTAGGCAACGGTTTAATCACCTTTATAACTTTTCATTGTAGTTAGGAAAGAAGAGAGTATGTATAATTACTCTCCACCTAGAATTGAGACTAAAGTCTATCTTTTGACTAAAATGTAAGCTCCTTGCATGGAGGAAACATGTTTCCTTTGTTGTTGAATTTCACAATTCCTAACAGCAGACCTCAGTAAATGTTTGTTGACTTGACTTCATAAATTTATTGTATGAATTAGTAGCTTTCTATGTTCCTTGAAGAATTAAATTAAGTTCTCTATGAAAAGGGCCCTTAATTTTAAAAGACTCCTAGGGTCTTTAAATAAATTTATGACTAAAGAGTTGAGTTAATTTTGTTTTCTGTATTTTTGGAACATGATAAAAGAATGATGTATATTTGATCTTTAGAGTATGCATCAATAAGAAAAATTTATTTTTATGATTCAGTTGAAATATGTGATTCTAATTTGCTGAGTTTGAAATACAGTTTGGTAATTTCTATTAAATTCAACGTTTCTAAGTGATTGGATAAAGGAAATAGCAGCTGGAATTCCTGGAAAAGGAATTATGACCAAGGAAAAGATTTTTCATCCAGTTCTTTGGGAGTGAAAGGCAAGACTGGAATTATCCCAATTCCAATAGTTCAAGGAAGGACCCTGATTGATATGTCTTGTGTTGGGCAGGAATGCCATATAAAACCACTTCAGACAGTGGAAATCCAACAGCCAGTGCACATAGACAACACAAAAACAAATCGTAGGTAGCAAACCTTTGGAATAAAGTTTATTTGTTCTTTGCAGAAATACTTCTATCTTTATTGAAAAGAAAATAGAACATATGAGCAAGCAATACCAAACTGAGGTAATGAGAGTCAGATAATGAGGTCAATACATTTGTAAAACAAATTTGTAGTTCCAAGTTTGATCACATAATTTCAAAGCTTTAATTTTTCTAAAAATTATGTTTGAGGATAACTTTTAGATTGCTTTTGTTTTCGTACATTTGACTGACAGGTAATAATTTTAATCTGCCTGACAGAGACCTCCTTAATGGCAGGATCTTGTCTTTTTCATACATTTACCTCTACCTGTCTCAGAACCTGAGACATAGAAAGTGCTCAATACTTGGTTAAATGGATTTTCCCCTGCTATGTCAAGTTGAATTTTACATCTCCTCTTCACATGAATTTTTTAGGACCTTTGATCCAAAATCCTATAATATTCCATTGTAAGTGAACACCAGTCTTGACCTCAAAGTTTTAAATTCTGAATCCTGAAGTTACATCTTTATAGCCAAAATATAAGTATGGTTAATCCAGGGTTAAGGACTTCATCTCGCACCAATGACACTGACACTTTGCTCTCCATTCTTTGACCACACTCACCTTCTTCCTGTCCCTCGTGCACACAAGCTCATTACCACATAGGGTCATTGCACTTGTTTTCCCTGCCACAGAAGCCCACATGGTGAGTTCCTTCATATTATTCAGGACAAATGTCTTATCAGAGAAAGTGTTCTTAGCAACCAATTTAAGGTAGCTCCCAACACACCCAGCCCAACCCTACCCTGTCCAGTCCCTCTTTTTTTAACATCACCCAGTGTTATTGTTTTCAAAGCCTTTATCCAATACCTAAAATTATCTTGTTCATTTATTTGTTCCTTTGTATTGATTGTCCTCCTCCCTGAATTGAATGCCAAGTATAAGATCAGGAAACTTTCTTGTATGGTTCACCCGTGAATCCTCCATGCCTAGAAAAGTGTTCTACTGAGAAGGCATTAAAATTTTTTGATGATGTATACAGTAAACATGAAACAAGTGCACATATGCATTGAGCCCTTCCTTAGTTCCTTGCATTATTCCTGTCATAGTAGGTGCTTCACATTTTTGAAGCATACATCTGAGCTCCTCTATAATCACTGAATTGACAGTAGGATGATAGCATACAACGTCATCTGTTTCTTCATCTGTAAAACTGGTATATTAATATGCAACTACTTCACAATGTTATCATGAAAATTAAATAAGAATAGAAAATCCATGTTGATGTGTAGATGAGGGGCACAGATATGTTACTCAATAGACAACTGTGCGATTTAATTGTAGACCCCTAAAAGGTACCAACTACTACTACAAATTGCGTATCTTTGGGGTGGCTGGGTTTCAAGAAGTATAAGACAAAATAAGTGGTAAGCTTTCTTTATTCTGTTAATTTTTGCACACACAACTGGTCTGGTGAACAGTAAGGGCTTGAAGAAAAGTTGTGGCTTCTTCTCCTTGAGCAAGGAAATAGTGGAGATTCACAAAGGATGAAACTGGAAGGCACCCAACATTACTTGAGTAATTCTACTTCCATCTGAGAAAAACATATTACCTATGTGATGGGCCAAGTTTTTACCTACAAATGAAACAATGAATATTGAGCAAAGTTCATGGGATTTACCTTTTTAAAAAATACTAAATTTCCTGGATAAGTTAAATGAAAGTATGATTAGAGAAAGTCTTATTTTATTTGCATTATGTATGCAAATTTATAATTTTATAGCTTAAAAAAATAAATCAGCAGAACATTTTGAACTTGGCTTTGTCAAATCTGTCATCAACTCACATGGCAAATGGAGAATGGTATTTAGAGGAATGTGGCAGACCAAGTTAAAGACAGGGGATTTGTTATCCTACACCTTGGGCAAGAGGAATGTCAAAATAGTATATCCTGGCAGTGTCTTATAGAAAAGAATAATGCCCATGCTCTGAAGGTTCCATAGCCAAAATGGCATAGCCCATTTTAATTTTCAGAGGAATTTGGTGAACAAATGACTAGATACCCACCAAACCTTGGTACTAATGAAAAATACAGTGCATTCTGAGAAAATCAATATATAGTTTGCCTGAAGGTATCCCAAAGGAAACATTTAGTTATTGAGGTTTAAAATACGTTAGCACCAGAATAATAAAATTCTTGAATTGCAGGCGTTTGCAAGAACAGCAAAGGGGTTAAAGACATTTTATATTTTATCAAAGCTCTAAAACTGCTGCACAGAGTTTTTATGCATTTCATATTTTTTCTTTGCTGCTTCTTCATGCAAAGCCTTCACCAATTCCTCAGAGCATTACTTCACTGTTTAGACCTTCTTAATTTGCTCTTCAAATATACTTGGTCCCACTTCTTTCTGGCCTCCTCAGGTTCACATGGTCATTGAAGAGTGGGCTGGGGGAACTGAGGGCACATCCTGAGGACCAGATATTTGTCACAGTGTCTCAGTATTGTTGTTAATCACCAAACTGTTAATTGTTTCTTTTGGAAAATGAACACTTCATTAGCCAAGCCAATTTTGGCTTTACTTTTAATCATTATAACTTTTATTTTGTTTAATGGCATGAAAAAAGGGGAGATTTTTTTTACTGAAAAAAATAAATGTAACAAAAATGCTAAGTGTGATATAAGGGCTAAAGCTGACTATGCAGGAAAGTAAAATATAAGCATAGGTTGGAAAAGTAGCAGCTCAGTTTGGACTAAACCATGAGGTCAATTCAGATAATAATCTAATTTGATCCTAGCAGCCCTCATTCACTAGTTAACTATTCAGTATTTCTTCAGTAACCATGAAAAGAAGTTCTTCCTAGAGAAGAAACAAATATTTTGGCAATAAAACTGACAAGGTGGTTTAGTACATGCAACATGTTGTATTTTCCTTCTTTAACTGACTTACAAAACTATCAATAGTCAAAGGAATGATTGAAGGAAGCGTTGTTTGAAAAACTATCTTCATAGAAGCAATACTAAATTCAGTACATAGCTAGTAGTAATACTTGGATGATACTCTTTCATAGTTTGTAACAAATGTTTCATAACAATGCAGGTTGGTGGTAGTGGGTTGATTTATGGGAGCCCTGTATGATATTATATATGTTTGTTTTGTAAGTTCACAACTTTTACTATACACTTATTGTTTATGTATGTTCATGTATGAATAATGTACTTCAATAAATTTTAATGGAAAAAATTCAGTGCAGAAGTGTTTCAAAATAGTACCAAATTAATAAAAGAAATTATTTTTTCTTCTATTTAAAAATAATTTTTTGAGAATACTAATAAATACATTTTTGTCTTCTCCTGCAAATACTATTGCACAGTTCTAGCACTGGACTTGAAAAAAGACCATTTAAAAAGATGTCTACATGGGCCCGGCTAGATAGCTCAGTGGATAAAGAGCTCGCTGGGAAACCACATGGGAGGCCCTGGGTTCGGTTCCCGGGGACCTCTCCTGGCGGGCAGACCGCCTTGAGAATGGCAAGCCGCCATGGGCGGGCCGGAGCCGCCGTGGGCAGGGCAAAAAGCTGCCACGGACAGGCAAAAGC
>PVKH010005448.1:0-22092 GCA_004027955.1 Chaetophractus vellerosus | reverse complement strand
GCTTGTGGGCGGCTTCTGCTTCCATCACGGCCGGCTTTTCAGTTCGCGGGTGGCTGGCTGCTCTCGATTTGCAGGCAACCTGCCCTGCCCGTGGCGGCTTTTGCCTGTCCGTGGCAGCTTTTTGCCCTGCCCACGGCGGCTCCGGCCCGCCCATGGCGGCTTGCCACTCTCAAGGCGGTCTGCCTGCTAGGAGAGGTCCCCGGGAACCGAACCCAGGGCCTCCCATGTGGTTTCCCAGCGAGCTCTTTATCCACTGAGCTATCTAGCCGGGCCCACATTATCAATTTAATAGCTTTAGCTTGCAATAAATATGTTCTTGTCCTTTATGATTTATTGCCAAGTAGGGCATAGGCCAAGTATATTTTTATTTATCACTTGATTTCCCTGCCTAGCACAGCATCTGGATTAGTGGGAAGTTTCTATAAAATATGTTGACTAAATAAATATGAGCCCAGGGGAGGCTGCTTATGTCTGGGAATCCACTTCTTGGTATGTTGCCAATTATTCTTAAAGTCTTGACAATGTGCTTGAGTGGCTCCAGTTTCCATTATGTGCAGAATGAGGGGTACAACTATTTGTGCCCCAAGTGGGATCACCATTCAAAAGTTTTGTGTGTTTTTTTGCAGTTATTTTGCTTGTTCTTGGAATCGTACAGTATGTTCTCTTTTGTTTCTGACTTCTTGTCTCACAACTAAAGCGTTAGAGATTCATTTGTGTGGCTTCATGTATCAATAGTTTGTTACTTTTTAATTGCCAAGTAGTATTCCATTGTATTAATAAGCTGCATTATATCAAACTGTATGACTATACTATTCTTCAATTAATGAACATTTGAGTTGCTTCTGGTTGTTTGTATTATGAATAAAGCTGTTCTGGATATTTTTGTACCTGTCCTCCAGTGCATCCTGAGCTTACTTTTGCCTGGCTCCTAAAAAGTAGGTCTGTTTGAGTACTGGACATATTAACAGCTGCCCCACCCCCCATGCATGTACCATGACAATGTCTGTTCTTCTTCAATGTCTGTTCTTCTTTTTAGGTTTGTCCAGATAAAATTTATATACATGAACTCTCCATCAATTAAACAAGTGGAAGTTATGACGTTTCACTTAAGAGACATATTTTACAAGAGGAACACTGCATATGTTCAGCAAATATAAGTTCTTTCTTAGTGACAAGTTCCATTGAGTGCTCATCAGATAGCTCTATCTTCTTGTCATTATTTCCAGTTATTGATGGCTCATCATCCAACCTTCTTGGTAGAGCCAAAAGTAGGCTCAGGGGCTGGTGTTGCGTGGTGACATGAAAATTGATATCAACGTTTCTGACACTGGAAATGTCAAGAGTTTTTTGGTAGAGTCTTACTGCAGAATAGAAAAATTTGTCACAGAGAATGGCTCCTAGCCACATACTAATGGATATGTCCATGTATGAAATGCATTTACTCCTCCAATAGCTAACAAGCAAAGGGAGTGGAAAAGTTGACTACTGCTGAGAATTGACATGGTAAACTTTGGGGCAGGCTGCTGACTGAAATGTTGATTGGTATAACAAGAGGGCAGATAATTGGATTTAATATTAGGGTAACATCTATAGACTAGAATGAGTAATTATAAGTTAACAATACTCCCTTGTTCTTGATTTTTTGCTTGGGGTAATTTTCCAAAATCTTCCACACTAGCAACCACATTTTTGGTTGCAAAGAAGATTTGGGGGACAAAAGGCAGGGTGGCTGTGCCATCTTAAATGTTTAACATATATAAGTGTTTAGCACATATATCTGTACATCCTCCCACACTCACACATAGATACAACTATACAAGGTTAACATTTGCTAAGTGTTTATGACATGTCTGTTATCTACCACAATCGAGGGGGCAATAGGACTACTGAAATCTGTTCCAAGTCTAAAATTCCCGAACAGAGATTAGTTTATTTTTTATACTTTTTGTGCATCTTGATTTTTTTTATTATAGCAAAATAAACATAACATGAGATTTATCATCTTAACCAATTTAAGCTGTATTTAGTAGCATTAAGCACAATCACAATGTTGTGAAATCGTTACTACTCTCTAGTTCCAGAATGTTTTCATCTTATCAAAAAGAAACCCTGTATCCATTACCAGTGTCTCCCCATCCCCTGCCCCCCACCCCCAGCCTCTGGCAACCACTAATCTACTCTGTCTCTCTCTATTTGCCTATTTTGGACAATTCATATAAATAGAGTCATCAAATGTGTCCCCTGGTGTCTGGCTTTTCTTTCTCATTTTAGCATAATATTTTCAAGGTTCATCCATGTTGTGGTGTGCATCCATACTTCTTTCCTTTTATGTCCACATAATATTCCATTCTATGGATATGCCATAAATTTATTTTTAATCCTTAATTTCTTTCTTTCCTCTGTTGTCTATTCATTATCCTGGGGAAAATCAAAGAAAATCCCCAAGGAAAACCCGTATGTTCGACTTTTATTAGTGTGTCTAGGTGTGAGACTGTCTTCTCACTAAATTATGGGCTCCTGTAAAGAAGAAACTTGGACATCATAGGCCCTGAAGAATAGTTGTATGGTCCCAGTATTAACCTATTTGTTATTATTATCTTCATTCGCTCCATCACCTACCAGCACCTATCCCCACATCTTTGCTCAGCTGTAGAATTGGAGCAGTCGCCATCTGTGGAAAGAATAAGTTCCAAGGAGAGACTGGTAATGCCAAGACAAGTTTCCCAGTCTCCACTTAGAAAAGGAGAAAACGACATTGTTAATTGGGGAATGGATATATGGAGAGTTGTTCCAATATTCCCTTATCTAACTGGCCTTTCAAAATTGAACACACTTGCTGGAACTGCTGCGTCAGATACTGTCACTCTTCACATTCTGGGGGAGATAATTTCAGGACTTTTCAGTCAGTTTCTGTTCAGCTCAGATTATATCGAATTTGAAAGAAGATGAAACCAACAACCTTAGTTTCATTCCACTTCATGGGGAGATATGTGAACATCATTTTAACAATCTACTTTATTTTTCACCTAGAAATTTTCATCAGACTCAATGGAGAGTTAATCAGCTTGTAGACAAAGCAGTTAGTTACTGCAAGTCTCTAAGATGAAAGGTGCAATAAAAATGTGTAATGATAATAATTAGAATCATAATATTAATGATAGTGGAATTAACACTTTGACCTTCATCTTCTTCCACAGGTAAAACATCAAAATTTGAGCATCATCCCGAAGGTATAGCTGAAAAAAGCTTTTCTACTCCTTGTCCTTCTCAAAAGCAATTAATTTCCACATAAGAAGGTATTATTAGAATTTTCAATAGTTTTAAAACATAATATTAATGTGCAAGGATATTCTTGCCAATGATTCAAAATATTCTTGAAACTTATTAATGGCATTAGTTTACTTACTATTCCATAGAGGTAGATGGCAAATGGTATATATTTCATTTTATTTTTCTTGGTGAATAAATGAACAAACAATGATATAAATATTGAGTGCTTATTATACAATGTTATTTAAATACCTAAAATGCTCTTTACACACTCATTGTAGCAAAGAGATTACATTTTACATTTGATTTAATATGCAGTATTAAATTAAATTATGTAGTATTAATATATACACCATCAACAAAAAGAAATCATAGCCCAACCCCACTATTCAGAAGAAACCATTTGTGACATGACATGATGGGCCATTTCCTTCTAGTCTTTTTCCTATGCATATTAAAAGTAATCATAATAACAATAATAATTACTGTGATTGTACTCAGTGTAAGACTGTATACAGCTTCTTTTAGTTAACCAGTTTTCAGTTGCTAACCTAGGATTTTGGATTGTGAGGACACATATTCTTGAATTGCAGCTCTGACCTGGAAGCTGTCAGGGATTGACAGAGCTCTGGTTGAGGCAACATTTTCTCTCTCATTCTCTCTCTGTCTTTCTTGACTTTTTCTCATGATTTCTCATTCTCCTTCCTTCTGTGAATCTACTCCTTTCATTTCATCACCTGGCTCAATCTTGCCATTGTTTCTGGAACAAGTTCCAGAAGAACCGAATTTGATTGGCATAATTATTTACCCTTGCTTTGCCACTGAGCAAGAAAGGAGAACACTTGGTGGCATGCCTGGCTGGTTCATGGGCCCCCCTTGGGTCCTCCCCTCCCTAGTCAGTGGCCATGTATGTACAACAGCCTGATGTGGCCTCATTAAGTGGGCATTTCTGGTCAAGGCACTTTCTATTAAAAAGAGAAGCTGAATGGACATGTCCAGACATGTCATTGTCAAGACACTGCAAACTCTTTATTAGCATTCATTCATTCAGCAGACAATATGTATTGAATGTCTACCATGTGCCAGCACTGTTCTATGTGCTAGGAATACAACAGTGAACAAAGCAGACAAAAATCCCTCTCTTCCTGAGGCTAATATTTATATGGGTCAGACGCCAACAGTAAACAGAATAAATAAGTAAGTTTTAGAGTGTTTTAAATGGTGGTGAGTGTGAAGAAGAAAAATAAAATAGTGAAAGACAATAATGAGAGTGAAAGAGAGAGAGAGTGCTTTGGCTGGGGGTGAGGGTGGCGGGGTGTTTGCAGTTTTAGGGTGGCTAGGGAAAGCTATGAGATGAAATTGGACCTAAGACTTGAAGAAGATAAGGAAGTAAGCCATGTAATTTAAGTTATATCTTTATACTTTTTGTAACATAGTCATTAAAATAATTATTAAAGTTCATTAAACCCTTTCCATGTGCCAGGCACTATTCTGAGCATTTGGGATCTATTTCTCAGTCATTAGAGGATCTCTTTGTGTTAGATACTGTTGCTTTCCTCATTTCACAGATGAGGAATTAAAGCACAAAGAGGATCATCAATGTGTCCACTGTCTCTCCATTACTAATGAAAGAGGTTGGATTTAACAGTCAGATTCTGGAGCCCTGCTCTTAAACACTAATGCTGCTCTCCCAATGACACATTAAGTGAAAAAAAAAATCAAATAAACCCAGAACTTTACAAAGAAGAAAGATAAATGCAAGAAAACCCCCATCCAAGAATGCAAATGATGCATTTTTGTTAATAGCGTACTTGTATACCTCTCTATGTCTCTTTATGCAAACCAAGTAAAACAGTACTGAATATGCTGTCCCACAAACTGCCTTTTACTAAAAAATATGTAACGGACGTATTTCCAAGTCAATAGATAGAGATTCATGCTATTATTTTATTATATTTCTACTATTACATCTTGTGGATTGATACTTTGCTATTTAGTTAGGCAGTTTTTCAATTATTGGGTGTTTTAAATCTTTCTTCATTTTTAAGCTCTGGAAATCATTATGTGGTCATATCTATCCCCACTCTCCCTCCAGCCATTCCTAACAGCTGATGTGGATTACCAGAATACCAATATGGCCCTTCAGCAATCAGTCCCGATTGTGAAGATGACTAGATTGAAAGGACACAACTATTATAGGCTCCTACAGGAATAGAAACTACTGATGACTTCCATAACCAGTATTTTAGGGGTGTTCATATGGGGCCTAGAAGTAGACTTTTCCTCCATCTTCCATTTATAGAATATAATGATACCACTTCTAGGGTTGGGATAAGTCAATTTATGGTAGGATATTAAAGCTGAATTGAAAATCATCTCCACTGGAAAGTATTCCATATCACTCTGAGTTAAGGGTAGGGGCCCCATTGCTGTGCTCTTGTAGCTATCCATTGTTATCCTTCTCCCTATACTTATTACTTTATTTTAGTTATTGCTTTACCTTTTTGTCTTCTCCACTAGAAAACAAAGCCATTAAATAAAAGGAGCGTGCTTCTTCAATTTCTGAGTTTCCAGCACAAAACACATTATTTCTAGAATCTTTTGCACTTTACAAATGTTTTAGAAGAAGAGCGAGGAAGACCTCAAGGGGCGGTGAAGAACAACTTAGTTCTCAGAGAAAGGCAATGAGTTGAAGTTGAAAGGGAACAGCAAAATTCATGGAGAGGAGAGAAGGAAAGCTGAAAGACAAAATAAGTGACTGAAAATATTGACATTGTCAAACCAACAATATTGTTCCTGTTAAATGAATTAAAATAATTTGAGAAGAGTGAAATATTTATTCCAGGAGTCATATATCCACTTACTCAATTACAAATAGCATTTAAAAATATCTACTTTATATATTTTACTAAAATCTGTAGAAAGACTGTTGTATCTTGCTTGAAAAGCTTTATATTCAATTTCATAGTATATGATTATATTTGATTCATTTAAAGTATTTATTGAGGGTCTGCTTTCATGACCCTATATTAGGTAATGGACACTCCGATGTTAGTAATTAAAGCCCTGCTCCCAAGGAGCCCACAGTGGGATAAGACATTCAAAGTATGGTGTGATAAGTACAATTATGGGAACATGTTGATTATGCAAAGCTCTATACCGTGCAAGAATCTCAGAGGAGTGATTTCTTTGGGATTGTTCCAGAAGTTTTGGGGGAGGGGAGTAGGTGAAATCTTGGCAGAGTGGTAACAGGGATATATGGAGAGGGGAGAGTGAAAAGCAGATGAGCCTAAAGAGGGAGGCAGATGGCAGATGACAGAAGGCTTTGTGTGCCAAGCTAGAACTTTACCCTGAAGATGATGAGGAGTCAGTGAATGGATAACTTGAATCTGCTTCAACCCTAAAAGGATAACTAGAGATTGTTACATTGAAGGGGAGACAAAGAGAAATTGGGCAGAGCAGCTGCTTCCTTCATCTTTATGCTGAATGGCAAACTCTAGGGCAAGGGAATCTTAAATGAAGAGAACAGAAATGACCATCCCTTGGATTTCTCTCACCAGCTCAGATATGTTTGAGATTCTAAGAATAATAAGGTCTACAAATTTGAGCAGTCCCTCCGAAGTCAAGCTTGGTTGAGAGAGACAGGCTGGACCTTGGAGTAAGTTTTATGAAACCATTCACTCTTTGAGTTGAAGTGCTTGAGACTGCTGAGGTCAACTCCCTTACAAGACTCCACTTATGAAACAGTCCAGGCAGAAGCCTCTTCTTACACAAGTAGCTCAGCTGCTCCTAAGAAACTGTATCCCAAAGCAAGATCTTTCTAGGGTTTAAAAAGTTTTACAGATTGAGCCAAAGTCTTGTCCAATTTAACATCACATTCACCGGCCCTAGTTCTTTCCTTCTAAACCCCAATGGTCATAACATGTTTTATTTTATAAACAAAATAGGTTCTTCAGTCATCATAGTGTCCCATGGTTTTACACTTCCCTTTCTACCTCCTTTTCTATGACCTTCCTCTGATTGTGTCCTTTTTTGGTCATTTGCCTTTTAAACTGTGACATCCATGATGGCAGCCCAAGCTCAAAATTCCCACCATCATCGGTGTGAAAGTGAGACACTCACCTACAAACCTCAAGAGTTAAGACGGAAAAGTAAAACACCACTACACTCGCATGTTGGAGATTGATTTAAGGAGGGAGGAACCTTTCAGAGGCAATTTTCTGTGCAATATTAGCATTTATTCGATTCTGACCTTTGAACTTTGGGCATTGAGAGGCAGCTTTTATGAGTTTCCTTCCCTAATGCTGACTTTCCAGCAGGGGCTCGTAAATAACACAAACAAGATTTTCTCTCATTCTCTTCACTGTCCCAGACATTTCATGGAGCACTCACTTGTTTAATCAATTCTTTTTCACCTTGTGAGGAAGAAACCTACAGAGACTGCCTCCGAAAGACCTCCCATAGGCTCCAAATGAATATCGAATGTTTCATTACAAACTCACAAGTCTTGTGAAATGTCACATGAGTCAAAAAGTTCTGGAATGCTTGATGGCAAGAGAAAAAGAAGGATCTCATCAGCTTTCCAATGGAGCCAGTTTTTGAATTACATTCTAGTGGAACAAACTCCCAAACTTCCAGGGAATGTCTCAGAAGGTGTTATTTGCACTCATCCAATTACTGCTTTTCTTTTTAAATTTATTCAGTTTCTGTTTTAAGGTTCTTTTTCTTTCATTAAATGAGTATATTTATTTCTTTAGCAACTACTCTGTGCCAGATGCTTGGAATACAAATGTGAGTGGGAAAATCGTAGTGCTTTCTCCAATGAAGCTTTTATTACACACACACACACAGATAAGGAGAAAGCAAGAGAATAAGGAGAGAGTTGCAAGATTGAATAGATACCATTATGCTCAGTACTTCGAAGGAGACAAAAAGGTGCAGAGATAAGAATATCCTAAGATACTTTAGATAAAATGGGCAGAGAAGACCATGCTGAGGCTGAAGGATAAAAAGGATAAACTGGGCAGAAGAATAGTGTTCCAGGCAAAAGAAAGTCCCTAAACTGAAATGGAGTTTGGAGAGTGGGAGGAACAGAAGGCTGGCTGGTCTGAAAAGAATGAACAAGGCAGAAGCGTGGCAGGAGGTGACCAAGAGAGGGATCTCTTTGGCGACTATAGAGGCATTCATTTGGATGATTCATTTCTTGTTTCTACTCACAATGCTGCAGTGTCTTTTGGGAGTTATATTGAAAGAGATTGCTAAGGCAGTTTTGTCTTTTTCTCTCTGTAGGCCTGTGGAGGACAGCAAGGGACAGGAGGCCCACAACTGGTCATGGTAGTTGCCAACTTAGATAGAAATTTTTTTCTTGCAAGTCAAATTGCCACCTGTGTGTCCCTTGGCTGGACTGGGACCCACAGAAGCCATCTTGTGAATCATTTCCAAATAAAACTGTCAAAGACAGTAGGACATGGACTTTACACCACATCAGAATGAGATGCCAGGTGGTCTCCTCCAGGGATCACGCCACTGGTGCTGGCTGCTAGGTCTGCATTGAGAAGGCCAGGCATTTAATGCAGAGGGAGAAGACATAGAAGAGGTAAAAATGAACATTGTGGAATTATGATCTCATGCCAACTAAATTGCTTTGGGCTTGAGTATATTTAGTTCAGGAATTAAACTTTAGACCATCTATATCTTCAGTTTGATCACTTCTATCCTCTGGGCCTTTCATATGAAAAATGCATTTCCATGAATCCATGTTCATCTGCTTGATGATATTATTTCTATTTCCTTTACCCTATCTTAATCTTTAGAGTATGAGGTTTGTATTTCTTATTTATCTTAAGCCCTGCGACAGAACACCTCCATTGTAGTGATTAAGTGGTATTTATTTTGTTTTTTGATTCTTCATTTAATCCTTAAACAACCTTGCAATGTGGTATCTTAACTGTATTTTAAAGATAAGGAAGCTGAAGTGTAGAGGGGTTAAGTGATAGTAAGAAAGTGGCAGAATTGGAAGCCAGAGCTTCTGGGTTCAAATCCTACCACTGCATTTATAGGCTGTGGTGGATTGAACTCAGTACCCCAATTTACACAAGTTCTTGGTCTTGGTCCACATTCTGGTGGGTGTGAACCCATGGTGGATGGATCTCTTAAAGATGTTATTTTGAGTTAGGGTGTGGTCCAACTGAATGAAGTTGCGTCTTAATCTGAATTACTAGGGTCCTTTATAAGCAGAAGGAATTCAGACATTGAGAAAGCCACAGGGAAGAGCTGGAAGCTGGAAGTCAGTGGGAACCCAGAAGGGAAGTAGAGGATATTGCCATGTGAGGGGAAAGTTAAGGAGCCCAAGGATTTCCAGCCAGTGAGAAAACTACCTATCCTGGAAGAAGCAAGCCTTCTAGTCTCTTAAACTGAGCCAATAATTTCCCATTGATTAAGCCAACCCACTGTGTGATATTTGTCATAGCAGCCTGATAAACTAAGACACTGGCTGTTTGACCGTAAACTAGTTATTTAACCTCTTTGAGTCTCATTTCCTGCTCCATAAAATGAGGGTGATAATAATACTTACCTTACAGAGATGATATAAATAAAAAGAGTAAATATGCATAAAGGACTTAACCCATTGTCTGGTTAAGCAGTAGGTGCTATATAGGTGTTAGTTGTTAAAAACTGGGTTTGGATCTTACTAGCTATGCACCTTGGACAAGTTATTTAACTTTATTAAATCCCCACCACTAGTATTCTCCCTAATAGCCCATCTACTAAAGGATTATTGTGAAGATTAAAGGGTACAGTTGGTCATTCAGCACTGAACTGGCCTAATGAGCATTGTGTGAGATGAACTTAGAAAGAGGAATATCATGCATGGTTTTATAAGTCAGGGTAAAGAGTTTGGATTTTATTCTGAGTGAACAGGAAAGCACTGTGGGGCGGGGGTTAACTAGAGAAGTGATGTGATGTGTTTTGAGTTTTAAAAAGATCACTTTGGGTACTATGATTTAACTGAAAGTTTGGGGTCAAGAAGTGAAATGGACCAGCCAGGAGGCTATTTCAGACACACAGCTAATAAATGTGGTGGCCAGGACTATGGCAGAAATGGAGGTTGAGAGAAGTGACCCAATTTAGGATCTATTTTTGAGGTAACAACAGATACACTTGTGGATGGACTGGATGTGGGAAGTGAAGAAAGGTGAGACGTCAATGCTAATGCCTCGGGGATGATGGTGCCATTTACTGGGAAAGACAAGGAGGTCTGAGGACATGAAATCATGGTTTCTGTTTTGGTATTTTAAGGATGAGTTGCTATGTTTGATATGAGATATTATTTGACTAATGAATAATGAATTAATAAGCTTTATGGTATTTATTTTTACCATAATTTTTTTTTCCCAAAAAATGTTGAGGAGGTTTACATTGATATTAACACCAAAAAGGTATCCAAGGGCCAGATAGCCTTCTAACTGACATTACCACAGTGCTGCTTATACCCTATCATGCCTAAAAATTGCCTGAAGAGCTGATTAAAACACAGTAGATGTGGGATGGAGCCCCCAAATTAGCATTTCAAGCAAGTTCTAAGTTGATGTTGCAGATGCGCAGATCCCCAGATCACACCTTGGGGAGCACTGGCCTACACAGTGCCTAGAACTCGCACATGGGAAGCAGGTGCTCAACCACGGAGCTACATCCACTCCCATTCAATGATTCTTAATGGGGGATGTGCCTGGGATCTACAGAATTCAAATCTCTGGGCAGTGCTTTTAGAATATGTGCATTTTGAGAGGCGCTCCAAGCAAGGCACCATTTGAGGAAAAGCACTTTAACAAACCTATTCTGACATTGTTGAAGAGGAAAGGGTTTTGAAGGATAGGAGTAACTGCTGCAGCCAGAGGTCCACAGTTGCAGGTGATTGAAAATGGTGGCTGGGTCAGAGACTGCTAATCATCCATGAAGTGGGCTCGCCATGGCTCTGATACCGTGTCTCCTGGTGCATCCTGCGGTAGGTGCACCTTTGCTGAATAAATACAAAGTGAACTTGACAGGAAAGGAGACCTCAGCAGTCCTACAAAGGCAATTTTGCAAGCTGTCTAGCTGTGGAATTAGTGGAATGTTTGCTCAGGAAGAAACAGCTGACGTCAACTTTGCTCTCTTTGTGTCTCAAGGGCAGAGTTAGCCATGCCGCTGGCCCACACAGACACCCACGGAGGGAAGAATGGCTTCCAGAGGGAAAGGTTAAAGAACAGGTCGGCTGGACATCCACACTCCCTTTTCCACCCTCCCCGTTTGTCATCTTTCTGGCAAGGTGAATTCAATGCCCAATAATTCCTTCTGACTTTCTAAGAGCTGTGGGACACACAAGTGTGAGTAAAGTCAGCCGGCCCTAACAGGATTAGCTCAGCGTTGTAACTTAATCACTCTGGCCAGAGAAAATAAAGAGAAGGGCAGTAGGCAAGAGGCAAGAGACAAAGGGTAGGTAGAAAGTTTTCTTTGAATACCAAGGGGCTGAGCAAGTGAGTGTGTGTTTTCTCTGACTCTCAGGCGCTGACCTTTTCCCCATTTATGGGGGCATCTTAAATCTGAATTGTGAACAAGCCTTTTCTCCCCTAGAAGAAACCCTGAGACCTGGAACATGAGGTGGTATAAAAGTTTTGTTGAATTATTAGATCAAAGCCATTTTGATATTAACTCAATCATAATAGGATCAGCAATTAGTTAAGTGGGGCAGAGTAGTGTGGCAGAATGAGGACTGGACTTGGGGATAGATGCCAGGTTCTGTCTCAATTTCTGGCGTCACTTGTTGCAGGCACTTGAGGAAATCACTTTATCTCTCGGGAACCTTATTTCTATCTGAGTAAAACAAACAAAATATTGTATTAATTGTTCTCCTTTCTGATAATTCTTTGTTCTATGTAAATATTTACAGCAAAGTACAATGTAATGTTCTGTTGGGGACAGGCCAATAGGTAGGATGGAGTGAGTAAACTTTTGGCTGTGTATGTGTTGTATATAATCAATAAGGCTAAGGTCCCTCTGTGCTTGGGCATGCAATTTTAGGTATACAAATGCCTTATGTAAGTTATTTAGTCAATAAATAGAAAAAACCTAATGGTTAGAGCATGGAATATGGATTTTAGATGGAAAAGTGTTTGAATCTTGTCTGCCAGAAACTAGCTATGCAATACTATGTAAGTTGCTTAACTTCTCTGATTTTAGCAATTCTGTCTACAAAATGGAGAACTTGATAATACTTTGCTATAACTTTATATATCATAATTTTGCATTTTCCACTTACCTCCTGGAAGGAAGGGATGGGTGGATGAAGGCTTTAGATGGGACAACTTAATGAAGTCCTAGGCCAGGCACATTTGGGTCATGCATTTAACAAACATGAGGGGATCAGATGGTGTGATTTGATGCAGAAATAAATAAGGTAGGGTGTGTGGAGCGAGTTGCTGCCACAGTGCATCATAGGAACACAGGTTCAGGGCACAACAGAAACCTTCAGCAAACGATCCCTTTATTGTACAGAATAAAGAGTTTATCAACAGTATTAATAGGAAGCATTTTCCACACTCCCTGTTACATATATTGGCACAGAGTTCGCCCCTAGAAAAGCTGGGCTTTCCCATCTTAGTTAGATAGTCTCCATCCCACCCACATGGTTTGCTCATCATGTAGACAAAAATTTTCTCTGGTGTCATTTCTGCCCCAGACTCATAATCCACCTCTCTTTAGTTTGCCCAAGTTCAGGCTAATTTCTTCCATCTTCGCAAAGCTTATGGTGAAATGAGGAGATTAGGTCTATGAATTTTATGAGGTAAATTTTATATTACTCTACTTCTGAATGTGATATTAAAATGTGGAGAAAGTGGGTAATTTTTCCTACATGTGAAGGTTTCTAAGAGCTGTCTTTCAATTCTTCAGAGAAAATGAGCACGGAAACGTATTTGCCTCTGTTAGACCATAAGGGCCTCGAATGCTGTGAGGGAAGTCACAGACACCTATTAGATGACCATCGCCCAAACCTCATCTACCTTCACCTCCTTCTCTGGGGAAGTCACAAATACACACCAAGCAACCGTCCTCCAGCCTTCTGCTGCCCCCACCTCCTTTTCTATTCCACAACCTGGGGAAGATGTTAAGTCTAATGGAAAGGCCTGGCCAGACCTTAAATCCAGAAACTGGGAACAAACAGGCCCAGATGCTTATTAGTACAGGAATTCTCAGTGGCAGGACCCCCTCCCCTGGAGGTGGATAAAAACGAAACTCAAGTTGTGTAAATTGGTCTTTCTACTTGGGCATGCAGAACTTTCATCTATCCACCCCAACCTGAAGCAGTTTCCTGCCACCCTGGAAGACAGGCCATGATAGGATTTTGTGCTATGTAAGTCCAGAAATAGACCATACTCTATGGCCAATTGATTTGACAAGCGTGCTGAGTACATGCAGTGGGGAAAGAATAGTCTCTTCAACAAATGGTGTTGGGAAAACTGGGTATCTACATGCAGAAGAATGAAGTTAGACTCTTACCTCATACCGCACATAAAAAATCAACTCAAAATGGATCAAGGCCTTAAATGTAAGAGATAAAACTATAAAACTCTTAGAAGATAGCATAGCAGCAAATTTTCATGACCTAGGACTTGGCAATGGATTCTTAGATATGACACTAAAAGCAAGAGCAACAAAAGAAACAATAGAAAAATTCGATTTCATCAAAATTAAAAACGTTTGTGCTTCAAAGGACATTATCAAGAAAGTGAAAAGACAACTTACAGAAAGGGGAGAAAATAGTTTCAAACTATATATTGGATTGTTTAATATCCAGAATAATTAAAGACCTTTTACAATGCAATAACAAAATACAAATGACCCAATTAAAAAATGGGCAAAGAACTTGAATAGACATTCCTCCAAAGAAGATATAGAAATGGTCAATAAGCACATGAAAAGATGCTCAAGATCATTAGCCATGAGGAAAATGCAAATTAAAGCCACAATGAAATATCACTTCACACCTAAAATAATGACTACTTTTTTTTTTTTTTAAAGAAAAATAACAAGTGTGGAGAGCTTGTGGAGAAATTGGAACTCTAGTGCATTGTTGGTGGGAATGTAAAATAGTGCAGTCCCCGTGGCAGACAGTTTGGCAGTTCCTCAAAAAGTTAAATTAGAATTACCATTTGACCCAGCAATCCCATTTCTAGGTATATACCCAAAGAGAATGAAAATAGGGTTGCAAACAGATGATCACACACTAATGTCTATAGCAGGATTATTCACAATAGCTGAAAGCTGGAAACAACCTGCATTTCCATCAACAAACAAATGGATAAACAAAATGTGTACACACAATGGAATATTATTTGACCATGAGGAAAAATGAAGTTATGAGACATGTTGCAAGGTGGAAAAACATTGAAACGGTTATGCCCCGTGAAATAGGCAAGGCACATAAGGACAAAATAGTGTGATATCACTTATAAGGGATGACAAGAAACAACAAATTTGCAGAGATGGAAAGTAGATTAGAGGTCACTGGGAGAGGGGTGGGTAGAGGGGAGGCAGAGTGATTGTTTATAAAAAGTGTAAGATAAATCTTGGTGTGGTTTCCTCTAATCAAGTGAAAATTTTTAAAGAATCCATATGTTCAAAAACTTCATCATATGTAAAGGGGTATGACTTTAAAATAAAGGATCAAGCTTCAATCTTTATGAGTCTAGGTTGTGTGTGTGTATATATATACACATATACACACAAATATACACTTATTCATGTACACACATATTATGTGTGTCTTCCTTCCTTCTTCCCTCCCTCCTGCCTTCCTTTCCTTGCTTCCTGCCTTCTTTCTTTCATCATCTGAGAGCCCTTTTCCAAGAATGCCTTTGCAGAATTCAGATCACATACATTTCATCAAAATACCATCTTTAGGATAATCTCCCACAAATCTATTTTTTGCAGAGGAGAGCGGTTGATAATGTGCAGCTTTTAGAATGACTATGAATGAATCATGGATTCTGACTTTTGTTTAGTTTGTTTTGTTATGAACATTTTTTGACTGTTAAAAAATAGAAAAGGAAACATTGTACTGTTGGAAGGCATTGTGAAAGAATATATAATCTAAGCAAAGACTTGAACTAAAATATTTTAGCTTATATCTAAGATTTCCATTACTAAGAAATGTAAACCCTTTAAAATTTTTCTTTCCAAATGGAAGATACCAGATGTTCATCTGTTACCATGAAAGTCTATTTTAATTGGCAGTTATAGTCTCAGAGTAATTTTAAATTGCTACCAGACTGTCACTTTTGCTTTTGCTGGCTTGCAAGGAGGTTTAATGCCTGCTACGTTGGGCTGGGCTTTATCATTCTATTTGGGACCCTTGGGTCACTGCAATTTATGACAAACCTAGAAGAGATTTAAATAGTCCACAGAATTGCAATGAAATGCTTCATAGTAGATGTGTGATGTTTTAAAAATGCTCTGAGATCCAGAGGTACAGATAAAGGTAAGGAAGAATAAGACCCTCTGGTATGACTGAAATATTGTAATATGCCCATAACAACTATTGGATAACAAGCAATCAATCACCACCACATGTTCTCTATTAAAATATGACCAGTAGAGTGGCTGATAGAATTAGAACACTGGTTTTCTGTCACTTGGCTTGCTTTGTCCATCTTTTTTTCTATTTTAAAATTTTTTATTACAGAAGTTGTGGGTTTGCAGAAAAATCACATAAAAATCCAGACTTCCCATATACCACCCAATTATTAACATCTTGAATTAGTGTGGTACATTTGTTGCAAATGATGAAAGAACATTTTAATTGTACTATTAACTATAGTCCATGGTTCACTTTAGGTTCACTGTTTGTGTTGCACAGTTCTATGGGTTTTTAACAAATTTTATTATAGTAACATATATACAAACTAAAATTTCCCTTTTAACCACATTCAAATATGTATATCAGTGCTATTAATTGCATTCACAATGTTGTGTTACTATCACCACCATCTATTACCAAAACTTTTCTATCATCCTAAATAGAAACTCTGTACAATTTAAGAATTAAATCCCCATTCCCTACCTCACACCGGGCTCTGGTAACCTATATTCTAGTTTCTTACTCTATGAATTTTCTCATTCTAATTATTTTATATCAATGAGATCATACAATATTTGTCCTTTTGTGTCTGGCTTATTTTGCTTAACAAGATGTCTTCAAGGTTCATCTATGTTGTCCCATGTATTAGAATTTCCTTCCTTTTCACAGCTGAAAAATATTTCATTGTGTGTATATACCACATTTTGTTTGCCCATTCAAACTTGGGTTGCTTCCATCTCTTGGCAATTGTGAATAATGCTGCTATGAATATTTCTGTGTAAATATCTATCTGAGTCCCTTGCTTTCCATTCTTTTGCTATATACTTAGAGATGGATTCCATTTATCTAATTTTTCTTCTGTGTGCTTGTGCTTTTGGTGTAAAGTCTAAGAAACCATTGCCTAATACAATATTCTGAAGATACTTCCTTACATTTTCTTCTAGAAGTTTTATAGTCCTGGCCTTATATTTAGGTCTTTGGTACATTTTGAGTTAATTTTTGTATATAGTGTGAGGTAAGGTTCCACCTTCATTCTTTCGCATAGGGACATACAGTTTTCCCAGCACCATTTGTTGAAGAGACTGTTTTTTACCAATTGAGTGGACTAGGCACCCTTGTCAAAAATCAGTTGGCCATAAATGTGAGTGTTGATTTCTGACGTCTCAACTCAATTCTACTGTTCCATATGTCTGTTCTTGTGTCAGTACCATGCTGTTTTGATTACTGTAACTTTGTAATAAGTTTTAGATTAGGAAATATGAGTCCTCCAACTTCATCCTTCTTTTTCAAGATGACTTTGGCTGTTTAGGTCCCCTTACTCTTAGATATAAACTTGATATTTGACTTTTCCATTTTGCAAAGAAGGTTGTTGGAATTTTAATTGGGATTGTATTGAATCTGTAAATTGCTTTGGTAGAATTAACATTTTACCAATATTTAGACTTTCAATCCATTAACTTGGCATTCCAGCCTATTCACAATCTGGAGATACAGTAGTCTGGTGATCAAAACAGGGATTCAGGAGCATATCACTTTGGTTTGAATTCTGTCTCATCCACTTACCAAGCGTGCAATCTTTGACATGTTACTTAACATCTTTCTACTTTGCTTTCCTTATCTGACATAATAATAGTACCTAACTTTTTGGGTTGTATGCAGATTAAATTAGTTAATATATGTAAAGTACTTACATAGTCACTTATAAGGTATATAGAAATATTAATTTTGTTGGTATGTTATCAAAGCCTTTCTTTTTAATAATGATAGTACTGACAACAGTACTTAACATTCGTTAAGCACTTAGCATCTACCAGGACCTCTGAAGCACATTTTGCTAGCAGTATCTAATTTAATCAATGACAACCTGTGTTAGTTATTTTACTCTAGGAAGAAACATATTTTCTGACTCTTTTGCATATACCTTCCCAAACGTTCTCTGACTGTCTTGTATCCATAACTTTCCTTACAATTTCCCTACTTCCTCTAAGGCCTTTCTGCTCTATTACCCTAGGAGCATCCCACTCATGCTTTGGTGTTCTATGCAATGAGTTTTGTAATGACTGGGGAAAAACCCTCCTTTCTACCTTAATCATACTTTCACTTATTTCTCTATATCATCACTTCCCCTAGTCTATCTTATAAACCTGTGATTTTATAAAATTATGATTTCCAGAGGGCAAGGAAAGTTTCTTATCTTTCTTTTCTCTCTCCCTGTCTCTCAATCTCTGTCTCTATTTCTCTTTCTCTCTCTTGTGCTTTCTTTCTTTTTGTTTTGTAATCCCCAGTATTTCTAGCACAATGTATTGTGTGGTTTAGGTGATCTGTAAAAGTTTCTGGATTAATATGGAATGGACACAAATGTTTGGTTCAGTGATACTAAGAACATTTGCTGTAAAATAAAAGTGTTCATTTCTTTTCTCTGCAGGATCAAAAGACAGCCTTTCACTAGTAGGTGGTCTTTCCTGGCCCCTTCATTAGCCAGGTTGATTCTTTACAAACTCTACACTGACCCTCTGGCTCTTTTTGCAGTTTTAAGACAACCTCAACTTGCTTCTTCCAAGTGCCTCATCAGACTGAGCTGAGTTAGTGCAGAGCTTCCAGCCAAGTAAGGCATCTCAGCACGAGGTGTCAAACATAAGACAACTAATGCGGGGAGCCAGGGGAAGGAGGCTTTTCTTGACCCTGCTCCGAGACTAGTGCATCCACAGAGAAGTGGCTGGCAGACTCCCTTTGATGCAGCAAACAATGAACAGCAGGAATTAAGTCTCACCGTTCCCTCATGCCTGTGCGAGCACACACATTTCATCCTTAGCAAAGAACAGTCTGGGGAGTCTGTGACCTGTTAATTGAAAATAACCCATGCAGGAGCACAACTGGGGAGAGGGAGCCTACTAGTGGGATAATGGTGATGGAAGTGCTAGGGATCTAGTTTACCAAGGAGGAAATTGAGGGCAAATGAAGGGTATTAAGCTGCCCATGTGTTGTGTTTGCACTGTTTTCTTAGCTTATCCCTCAATGTGGATAGCTGGGTACAAGTTTCACACACTGGAGTTGCATTTTAAGTCTTCATTTAGTTCTTCTTGAATGAAGTAATAGTAACGCCCATTCAAAAGTAGATGGCCGATATGGATGTAATCCTTTCCTTCACAGATTCTATGACTCAGACTTGGACAGTTTCTCATTCTAGTGATTTCTGGACTGGGAGTCACACAGAGAGAGATACAGACATGTTTGTTTGTCGGCACAGTGTTAAATAAGATAGGTAGAGTTTAAATCCCTTAGGTAGGGCTTAATTCTCCAGTTGCCACAGTCCCCAGCATACCTATGTGGTCTCAAACCAGGTTTGTTTGTTTATTTATTTTATGAGCTTATTGGTCATGCCTGGCCCCTCAAGTAACCTGAGTCTGTGATTCCTGCTCTAGACACATTTTCCTGCTTATATCAGCCTTAGATCATTGTATCTGAAGAGGCTTTAGGTTCTAAAACCTAGGGTCTCAAACTTGATTTTAAAAATTTATTGTTAGAAGTTGTCATACTGTCTTTAAAGATAATCTTGAGCAGAGAGCAAATATATAAAACTGATAAAGGAAAGTTCTGTTTGAAGGTGTGTTGTGAGGTTGAGGGGATGAGGAAGAACTGGCAAAGGTGTGCTACACTGTTTGGCTTCCTCCCAGGCCCCTGAGGCACCTCTACAGAAAGCAGAGCTCTGAGGTGCCCAGTTGGAAAACCACTGATGGGGGCTGCTTCTTCGTTTTACAGATCAGAGGACTGGGCCCTGGAGCTTCATTGGATGTAATTCCCAGGCAAGATTCTCTTTCATGTCCGTGCATCTAAAAACTTGCCCAAACCTTTTAAAAGTAGCTTCATAAACCCCAAAAGTCATGAGGTTTAATTAGCAGCATCAATAATTTTTCTCATACTAATTAATAATTTATAGACATATAATTTATTTATAAGTTAAATTAATTTGTGATTTATTTTATTTATATATTTAATTTATTTCATAAACTTGATAATTTTCATCGCATTTTTTACTATGATATGTAATGTGGTAATTCTCAGACTGGAGGCTGTATATGCCTGGCATCTATAGACACATTTTTGTAGTTCTCATATTTGAATAATTTGTTATAGTAGAAAGACTATGAAGTTTGTGAGCAAAAAACCAGTTTGAAATCAGTCTACTGTCTTCTATCTATGTGATATTTGGAAAATTATTTAATCCCACTATCTCATTTATCTCTTTTTAAAAACAAGAATTTCAATGCCTAATGTATAGAAATATTCTGAATATTATATTATATAATTTTACAATGGGAGCTATCCAGTGTTTGGAGGAGAGAAGGCAGGCAATAAAAGTCTTTTCCACCATATACATACTTTTTAATTGTAAGGGACAATTCATTTTTATGGTCCCCACAATAGCCTTTTTGCACACGTTAGGAGTCAAGAAATGTTTGTGAATGATGAATAAATATTACTGAAAAATGAAGAATGTGATTTGTCCTCAGACTCAAGCAGTTTGTATAGCTAACAATTTTCCTATGCTCAAAATAAAGGTGGTGGGGTGTGAATCTGTGATTTTCTGCTTGCCATACAATAGGTGTATTGCAAACTAAAGGAGGCTATCTCAGAGGAAGAAAACCGTCCTAAATAGAAAAAGAAGGGGGAAAAAAGATGAAAGATGTTCCTTTCAACAAAGAATTGCTAGTACTTAACTTGTCAGGACAGGATTTTGAAAAACAGTATTCCCAAGTATGCCTTTGTGAAAAGCCTCAAAAAGAAGCAATGCAAACCTGGTCCCCACTAGCCTTTTATTATTTCTCATTGATAATGGCTTGCAAGAGTCTCATTTTAGAAAACTCAACACACTACTGTGAACATGAAAAGCAAACCTGCTTTCGTGAAGCTGATATTCCAATGGGTAAGTGAGGGCTCAGTGATAGCCTGGCCAATTAGAGATTCTGGCTGTGTCTGCACGGTACCCAAACAAGGGAAGGAAATATGAAAAAATTCACCCTGAATATGAACATTTTCTGGAAAAGAAGGAGTAAACTCTTGGTCATATTGAATACAGTTGCAAAGCACACACAGCTGAAACTTGTCTTCCCACACCTATGGTAATTTTGTGAGAAAGAAACGTGCCTGATCAGAATTTTATAAACTTTGGAGTTGTTCAGCAATCTTGACAGTCCCAAAGATAATCTGACAAGATTCTTAAGTCACTTGTAAATTATCAAAAGACGTTTACATAGTCTGAAAATTGATAGTTCATTAATTTATTCTTAAACTACTCATCAAATATGCAGCTGCCAGATACTGTTCAATTTACTGGTGATACAGAAGTGAACAAAACAAAATCCCTTCTCTCATGGAGCTTATGTTCCAGGAAGAGTAATTTAAAATGAATTTCTTGGTATTTTGGAAAAAAATACTGAATTGAGTAGTAGAAGACTTTGATTATAATCCTAGTCCTTGTTACTATTAAGCACTTGCTAAATATTTGTTTACAGAATTAGTCTACCATTATGTGGTTCTGTGATCATGTGCAAATTAATTAACTTTAAGTTCCCTACCATCATAAAATATGAAAAGTTCATTAAATGGTCTATAAGCAAATACACAATTTTAACATCCCATAATAATGTAGATAGGATGACTTTGTTTCCTGGGAACTTTCATTTTGCTCTAGAAGCATGCATTGCATCCTACACATGACAGAGCTCTGAGTTCTATGGGAAATTCACAAATAAAGAGTTTTCTTGAGGCTTATCCTAAAATGAATTGATAATCTGTTGAAGATTAATCTAGAGTAGTTGTTCAGATGATTGGAGGAGAAAAATGGAGGCCAGGTTTAACAACGGGAAAACCTCAGAATGCAAAAAAAAAAAAAAATTCCATTACCCACTTAACTTGCGTGTATATCACTATGTGTTGCTTATTTTCTTTGAGCATCAACCTCTTCATTTTCAGTTGAAGTAATGATAATTTCTGTGTTGGTTTGTAGCTGTATGCACCCTAGAAAAACATGTTCTTAAGTCTAGTCTACTCCTGTGTGTGTAAACCCATTTTAAGTAGGATCTTTTGATGAGGCTACTTCAGTTAAGATGTGACCCACCTCAATTAGGATGGGGCTTAATCTTATTACTGGAGTCCTTTATAAATGGAATGAATATGGGGTGACGGTGGGCGGGGGGGAGAGGGAG
>PVKH010005447.1:6587-22192 GCA_004027955.1 Chaetophractus vellerosus | reverse complement strand
AAGGCTTTGCAACCCACTTAGATGCAAATCGAGTCTCCTTGCCCTCTTGCAGGAGGCCCAATAGTCCTGGCCCCTGGCTGCCACCCACTCACATTCCCTGGCCTCTCTCTTGCTCGCCCTGCTCTAGCTTCAGTGGTTTCCTTGTATTCCTCAAGGGCACCAGGCAGGGCCCCTCCTCCGGGCCTTTGCACTTGCTGCTCCTCTCCTGGATCCCTCTCATTCCAGGGAGTTACTTAGCTGTTTCTTCATGCTCCATTGTCATCTCCTCAAAGACGACTTCCCGTCCACTCTATTTGAAGCAGAACCCCCTTTACTCTGCTTTAGTTTTCTCCATGGACCTAACTACAAACGGATGTCATAGTATCCATTTGCTTGTTTGTTTTCTGTCCCCATAATGTAAACTCCATAAGGACAGAGACTGGTGCAGTTTTCTGTACCACCATATGCCTAAGCGTACAGACCTTGGCACACAACAGGCGCTCAGGACATCTGGACTAAGGAATGGTTGACTCAGTGGTCACAGAGCAGGATCTAATGCAGGCCTCAGCTCAGAGCAGTTCAGAGGCGAGAACCAGTTAGCAGGTGGCAGGCCCCAGTTGGTGCTCAGGAGGAGTGCAGGGCGTAGGAAAACTGGGCTTCCCCCCTAATCCCCACTCAGCCCTAACGCCTGCAGTTAAAATTGAACGCTTCCAGTTAGCCTTCAAGGTAGGAAGACTCCACATGGAGCAGCCCAAGCGGTGTATGTGGAAGGAGAGAGGGTTTAACTGGCTGTGCCTCTATGGGGGATGGGAATGGGCTAGGGTGACTGTTGATGTCCAAGCAGTGGAACCTCGGGTAATTTTTAGCCTTACCTGGCATCCTCCCTGCCTGACTACCCACCAGCTGTCTTCCTGAGATTCTGCCAAGCCCCAAACCAACCAAAATGTATGGTCTGTGCCAATTTTTTGTAACATAAGGATGGGACTGATCAGACCGCTCAAAGTACCCCACACACTAATTCCTCCAAGAGGAAATGACTATTTGATGAAAGTAGCACCTATTCCTGGGAGTTCCAGCTTAAAGCTGGTTCCACCCAGCAGCTTCTGGATGTCTGCTCCAGAGGCGCTGCCACCCGACACACCACAACGTGGGTTTCCCCTTTACCTAGAGAGGCCAGATTCATCAAAATGGAGCTTTTAGAAGATTCCAGCTGTGCTGGAGATCCAGTCCTCAACGGGAGCAGCAGCAATACTTTGTAGCTGGATTGAACCGTTTATAACACTCCTACAATAATTATGTAATAATTGCCATTTACCAAACATCTGATCCATGCCAAACTTTGCTCAGCATACTTCATATGCTTCATCTCTGGTCATCCTTACAAGGTAAATATTCTTATCCCTAATTAATAGCTAAGTTTAAAGGAAGTGACCAAGTTCATGCAGTCATTAGCACCAGAGCCAGGGTTCAATCCAAGTTCTCTGATTCAAAAACATCAATGTTTCCTCCCTTATATAGCAAGACAGTTCTCTATGTAAACAATCACTACCCTAAAAACTGAAGGCCGTTTGCCTAAATGTCTGTAGCCTCTGAACAAAGAAGAAAAAGGTGGTGTGAAAACCCACCCAGTCTGCACGCTGAGGTGAGGGACTCAGACCCACTGGCTGTGTCTAAGCTTCTCTACACCACTGGCTGGCCAGCCTTCTCCAGCAATAGCAAATCTAAGCACTTCTGGTTTTCACAATAAAAAGAGAACAAACAGAAAGTAGACACTGCAAGGGGAGAGCAGCAAAGGAAAATTTCCCTCCATGGTGAAGAAAAAAATATTCATTTCCTCCCAGAACCAACCTGTGGAGTGATATGAAGAGCAGTAGTTCCTACTGGCTTAGCCCTTGAGCGTCACATACGTCCTTCCTTGTAAGCATCTCCATAGTCTACGGGTATTTCACATGTTGGCCCACTACTCATCTACTTGTACTGATCGGCTTCAGCCCTAAGCCAAACTGGACACAACACTCTGCACTTTCACTGATTGCCACAAGAAACCTATCACATCAAATATTCTGCAGTCTTACTTTTGTACTTACTTAAGAATTACAGGGTCTTGGGAAAGTATCACAACCCAAAACATTGTCATTTATAAAATCAGGGAAGTTATCATGTCCTGGGGTGCCTGTGCAAAAATATTAACAGAAGAAATGTGGGACTCTGAAAATGTGGCTTATCATTTGAAGTCTCTCATTTCCATTTTAGAAACACAGTCATTCGCAGAGCTAAGCCACAAAGAAAATCTCCATTCGGAAGATTGTAGCATTTTGTCATTTCAATTTATCAACTCATTGAGTACCCACTGTGTGCCAGGCCCAGTAGGAGTGGGGAAAGGAATGGTTGCTGACCACAGAAAGCTCGAAATCTGATTGGAGAGATATCATAATTATGCCTGAGATGTTTAGGAGTTAACAATTAGACCGTTTGTCACAAGGTGGGACATGTGGATGTGTTGAAAGAGCTCTTTTCAGAGCTGTGAAATCATAAGAGGAGGACCTCATACTGCAGAGATGAGTAAATGTGGGGTGAGGATTGGCAAACAGAAAGGAAGAAGAGGAGGTAGCCCACCTGGTCTGACAGTGTCTGAAGCAACTGCACTGTCCATCTCAGAGGCCAGAAAACACTGAGGTGGGAAACTTGGGAACCTTGGAAAATCCAAGGAAAAAATTGACACATAGATTCATATCGTCCAAGCTCTCCCCCGCCGCATTAAATTCACTTTGAGGTCCTAGGTATCTTGTCCATATTTTCTCACCCTGAGTCTCTTATACTCAGCTGTGCTCTTTGGTAAAATGGTTCAGGGGTGACAAGGATACTGGAGTTTTTCTCTGGCTTTAGCTAACAAACAAGCCTTCACTTCAGAATGGTGCTGGAATGAGTTAAAGATTGTAAAGATCTCTGGCGAACAATCGCATCATATGATCAGTCAAAAATATATATCTTGGGCACAAACAGTTCGTTATGCCAAATTCCCATAATGATACTAAATGACACTTTAATATGCAAATATATCTACCAGATGCTACAGTGAGAGGTGGAAAGAATTGCTGCCTCTCCATCCATGGTCGCCTCTTCCACTGCCTTCTTGAACTGAGCTGCCTTCTTAAATAAAAAAAACATGTCTAGGATACTTCATAGAAATTCCTTCTGAAATCATTTTGAGATGGTAGAGAAGAGTGAACAATATGCATGAGTCCATCTTTAGCCATTTCAATGCTGAGTCCTTGTGGTTTGGAAACATTCCAGTGATCAAAATTTTTAATACTGGGTTAAATTCCACTCCAGGTCCCAAATGCAAGGAAGGTGTCCTCATTTTTACCTCAGATTCCTTCTTGGGAATAAAAAAAGCCAGGCAGTATTTCTGTAAATCATTATATGCTGGAGATATTTAGTATCAGACTGATTACTGAGTACACAGATCTGGTTACCATCACATTTAATCCTCCAGAACTTAAGTATATCCATTGCATGGCTTTCTCCTATGTTTCCTCTAATTTCCTCCATTCAACTACCATTGATGACATTCCAGCTTGTAGCAAATGCTGCTGAAGTCTCAGCTACTTTCCTTCGATTATACAGTTTTTCAGAAAACTCAGAAGTCGATCTGCTTAACATTATTCATTCTAAAGAATGGTAGTATTTTCCATCTCTAAGAAAGTGAGCTTTGTAATATTTCCTCTCCAATTTAGAAAGAGGCATTAGCCAGCTTACATTGAATATATTTTTTAAAAAACTGAATTGTACTCTGATTCTCACATATTTTCCCCATGTAACCGAAATAGTGATGGAAAATTTTTTCTTTTCACAAACTGAGCATAAGTGGTAAAAGCCTTCAATTATGGAGAAAGTCTTACAAGAACTAGCCTCTCAACAAAAAACCCTAATCCATTTGGATTTATGTGACTCTATTAGCTGAAGTCTTTACATTTAGTTAATAATATGAAATGTTTTTTTAAAGGTTGTATGTAGTATCTCCCATGAATGTCTCTAGCCATTTGCCCTGTTCATCATAAAATTTAGACATAATTACACTTTACACCTTAGTGCCATTTTATAAAAAATACTACAATACTAGTAAATTACAATAGTATTCTACAAATTGAGTCTAAGATTGTTCATCAACATAGAATAACTGATGAGATAAATCAGCTTATTAAAAAATAGGATATTATTAAAAATGAATGATTATAGGGGGAAAAAAGCTTCCAGATAAATAGTTTACAAACTCTAAGAGACTTTAGTTGAAGGGATTGGGGTGGAAATTACCAAGCAAACCATAGGACTGCGTTTTGACTCTTACACTGATTTCCTGTAAGTTCATGTGCAAATGATTTCACCTCTTCACTTGCGTTCCCTAGTCTACAAATCAGAATATCTGCCTAACAGAGTTCTTAAGATTATATAATAATAGAGCAGGTGCAAAAATATAATACTACTGATTTCTCAGGCTTCACGAGAACCAAAATGTTTGTACACACAAAGCTTATGATGCAAATTATTTACCATGACAAGTTGTATGTGCAAATATACAGAACACACTCATGCATATACATTTGCTATAGAATGATAGCATATTAATCCAACTTTCCAACCAAGGCAGGGATAGTGCCTACAAAACCCTTCCCAGGTGGTCACCATGCCACAGTATGGGAAGACTACAGCTTCATTTCCACTTAAGAAGAGCTCCCGTCACTAGAAAGTTGTTTGTGCCATGCTTTTTACTTCCTAATGTTCTAGTTCTATTTTTTTGGTGTCATACAGGCCCGATATCTATTCCACATGTCAGCTCTTTGATTATTTAAAGAGTGAGATCCACGCAACCAAGCATTCACAAGCCCAAGAAATAGCAGATATCATTAGATCCATGCCATGTGCCAAGCATTGCAATAAAGACATTATCTGTTATTTCATTGAGGCCGTCCAGTATCTAGATGTAGTAGATTTATTTACATCAATCACAGATGAAAGACTTGAGGCTCGGAGAGGGTAGGTAACCAGTCCTTGCAGGGTAGAGTATGTTCCTAAGCCTTTCTCAGTGGTCACTTGTCATCTGGTTCCACCCTTAGCAGCAGCTCAAAAGTTCATGATCCTGCATTTCCAGGTTCTAACTTCTCCAGATTTAATTCAGACCCTATTTTGAGGTAGACTCGGGAAGGATCCTCTCACTCAAGAACACCAAGTTTGGATAAGCACACTCAGACCCACGCGAAGAAAAACCAACCAACCAAAAATAAGGAGGAAGCTTCCAGAAGCATTTTGAAGAGGTAAAACCACTGCGTTAATATAAGATGTTGATGCTGTTAAAAAGTAGACCAGTTTATGGAGAAATGTTATTTAATGGCACCAATATCAGTAATTTGGGATCAGTGAGTCCAAAGAGATGAAGCGTATTAAATGTAATTACACATTCATTTCTTGTGATGTACGACCACATGAAGCATTAGTAATCCCCAACAGATACCTGCCAGGAAGGTTGTCAGAAACAGCTGCTGGGGCCACAGGGCACGAACCGAGTGAATTCACACGACTGCAGCCATCAACTGACTGCTTCCCAGAGTCAGACTCTGCCCACCAGGTCCAGGCTTTATAAGGCATTACAGAGGTTCCATCAGAAGGTACATTTGTTTCTAGCACAAGCCACCCTGCCAACTCGTTTGTTATTGTAATAGCCTCTCTCAGCATTCCTATTATTGGGGGAGAACTTCTTTTCAAATGAAAAATGACGTACCTGGTTACTTGCACGGGGACTTGGTGTCATGCTCATTTTGCTTCTTCTTTGAGGCAGTGAGAGCCAAGGCAAGGCCTTTACCACCTTGCATGCATACCTATTACAGTTAATGGAGTTCATAGGTTTATTATGCATTGGAGAGTTTAAAAACAAGCGCTTTAATGATGAAAACCTTACCAATCCTACTGGCACATCCAAGAAAGCGTCAAGATCTCAAGCACTAAAAATAGTTAAAACTATCTCAGAAACTGTTTACATTCAGCAAGGATAATTATATGAGCCTATAACTCTTTCCCATCATATTAGAACACTTTAATAACCTATATTTTATTTATATCTAGTTGCTAAGTTTATTAGTGCTTATTATAAGATATGTTCTTAATTTTATGTTTTACAAAACAATTTGAATAATCAGAATTACTTTTGTGAATTTTTTTCCACTCGCAATAAGATGAGTGAATTATAAAAAGCCATTTTCTAAACATGCTAACAGGTGCAGGAAAGATTGACAGAGCAATACGAGAAAGTATTCTTAATGTAGGCTTTCTCAGATTTTATATGGAACTTGTTAAAGGGGTGCATATCATTTTTAAAGGGTCCAGTTTACTACTCAGGGGACACTGAACGTGGGATATAACAGTGTATTTTATTGAACAATAATCATAGTCAGACTTAGGGGGTATATAGATGTATGTATTAAAAATGAGGAAAAAAAGAGAGAAACATTGGCTTAAAAGGCAAACCAACAGAAAATAACAATTTGGGATTACTGAAGACTTCAAATTACAGGTCAAGGGTCAATGAAAAAAAAGGCCAGCATCAGGAAAGCAGTAAGAGGTGATGAATTTTAGGTTTTGCTATGTGCCTATGACCATGGCTCTGTCACCAGTAAAATTACTAGTTCAGCCAACACTTCCTGAGCAGTTAGGTGTGTGGGTCCAGTACTGGGAATATGAAAAGAACCTGAACTAAGGCCCTTCCTGGTCTCCCAACTGCATCACCCCTCGCTACTTGACTGCCTTGTTGCATGGCTATTTTAAAAATCATTCTTCATGACATCACCAAAATTATTTCTGATTTTTCCTTCAAAGTCCTTTTAGCCAAAGGGAATGTTACCTGAGTAAGGTTCTCAGAACTGAGGTCTCTAGGAAGTGAGTTGCCTTTAAGAAGTTCTGAAAGCATAAATTGAATAACCAAGAATTCTATTCATTGAAAAACACATTATATTGCATCGTGTCCTTTTCAAATAGAGTGAAACTTGCTTATATTAAATTTCTAGGAACCTGAGGAAAAAATTTGATATAGGATGGAATTTGATATACTCTAGAAATATTACATGTCTGTGTAATAGACCTGCTTTCCAATTTGATTGCAATACTCAGGGATTCAATATAGGTGGCTTCAATGTCAGGGGGTTTCATTGAATTTGCATCTGTGTTTTTCAGGACATATATGGTATGTGCTTCCTCAAGGAAAAAAAATCAGATTCATTCCTGAGTCTAGGACAATTAAATATTCATGGAAACAGGAATTCTGGGAGGAATTTGGCCAGATGAAAGTAGCGTAAGCAATCTAGTTTTCACTTCGTTCCACTTTAATATTAATCTAATTGACTGAAGTTTAAACTATTGAATTCTGGAAATAGTATCTTTCTTTCTTTCCTTAGCTCTATAACTCTCTGGCCTATAACTTCTCTATCTATTTATTTCTTTAATATTTTAATATTCATGCAAAAGAAAGTATTCAAAGGAAGTGAAACACCAGACTTTCAACATGTGAAGAAATTTTCTCTTCCTGAAAATGTCTCAGGTCTCAGAAGATTGTAAAAATAATGAAAAATGGATGACTGTGATAAAATGAAATAGATCATTACACTGAAAAATACCATCCCCTTAAATCATAGACATTGAAAATTGTTAGCATTTTGCAAAAAATTTTATTGTTCCCTTTTTTTCCTTAATTCTGGAGTTGAACACCAGCATTCTATTGATTAGCACTTGGGTGGCAAGGACTGGGTTTTATAAATCTCTTCCTCCCCGTGGAGGGCTCCAGCACTGGGCATGCCATGGAATCAGTGACAGCCCTGAAAAATGAATAAATAAGCCAAGCCTATGACTCTATTTAGGAGCCCTTGGGTACTTTGACAAACATGCTACTTTTATATGAAAAAACTGAAAGCAAAAATGATGAAGTTCGTCATTGCACAGCTCAATAATCAACTCTAAATCCTACTGATTTCATCCAATATTCCAATGAAACAAATATAATGAAATAAAAAGAAACATATATTTTGGATACCTAAACAGACTGGCTTCCCCACAGATTGGGAAATCCGAGGTACTTTGCATTATAAAAAAGACAGGTCATGGACATACACAAAATAATACTGATCACTTTCATCTGAAATGTTTTATATAGTTGCCTAAAAGTCATCATTATAAGAAAAGTATATACTTAGCCAGCTAAGCTCTTTTTTATACATGGAATTGTGCTAGGGACTCAGTAGTTTATAGCTGGAGTCACTGCTTCTTAGACTATACATTTCAACTGTTTATCCTATAAATAATCTACTTGGGGGGATCAATTGTTGACTTAAATGGCTGATTATTTCATTAAAATGACAGGATATTATGCGTAAAACCATTAATCCAGTAGCATCATCGCGCCTCAGCTTCAGATATATTTAAAGGAAGCAAAATTGGTATAGCTAAAGGAGATACAACTGAATGAACACATACAAAACGCAAAAATGAATTAAATAGTTGGATAAATAATGCAGAGTTAATACTAGCCTTACACATTGGCTTCATGAGAAGCTCCCCTAACTCCCTAAAACACATTCTCTCTCTCTTCTTCCCTTACACACACACACACACACACACACACACACCAGCTGCTGTGGCTAAAATACTACCTCTGAAGATGCATTCACTTTGGTTGACCAAGAGTTTTGTTTCTAAAGGCAAATACTTCTGGAGGGAGGCAACACATTATACTGTTAATTGATATTTGTGCTTTACTGTGAATTTGTTATAGCTTTCACCCTAGAAATGGGAAGCTGAAAGCTGGAATCTGAAGAGAGGGAAGCAGTGATTAGGGAAGAATAGTGTTAGGAATCGGGACCCCATTTGAGGAAGGGCAAGCCTTAAGGGGTGACCTGGGGCACTGGGTTGTGGGCAGGAGCACAGAGTAGGCAGCAGAGGTGAACTGCTCTTCCTTCTAGTTGGGCCTCCAGGTGCTCCTGCCGCTTTTCAGGTTTTCCACTTTTCAGGGAGCAAACTCCGCCAACAGGAGCTTCAGAAAGTCTGTGTAGGGGGGACGTTGGGGTTACCAACTCCTAGGTATGTCTGAGGTACTCGTCTAGAAGCAGATTTGTACAGCAAGTACGTTGTTTTCCCTTAAATTATACAAATATTTACAATGACTTGGAAATTATGGGAGACCAAAGTTCCCCTAAGCTACCCCCACTGGACACAGGACACAGCAAAGGGCCTTTGTTTCCAGTAAGCAGCAGACAAGGCAGGAACTTGGCCACTGCTTGGTGACCACGCTCCAATTCTGAGGCCATTGCTCAAGTAGCTTTGTATGTCTGTGGATTCGGACCCCGCCGTGCAAAAGGCCATGCCCAAGCCCCTACCTCCAGGGTGCTGATAACTCCACTCGTGGACCTGTTGAAGGAACCAAAAAATCGGTAATTTGTCAGCACACAGTCATGCCCGATTCCAAATTTGGATTGGTTTTCTGTTCTTCGAAAGAGGCATAGCATTATTTTGTTTTATTTTCTAAAGCAATTTATTAATAAATTAACATTCTTCTTGACCACAATCTCATTGACTCTTTCCAGGCACCTCTTAATACAACCGTTGCTATTACAGAGCGGAGCTCCTTTCAAGGAGCAATAGTGGTGCAGCTCTTTCTGAATACAAGAATTGAACAAAGACTGACCTGAAATTCCCCTTTGTAGCCTCGGCTAATATTAACCCCGTCTTTATTCTGTTACTACTATATAACAATGTAGAGGAAATGCTCAAACACTTGAGAACAAATTCTTTCCAAATACCTTACAGCGATTCAGAAGTGTGCTTTCACTTCAAGTGAGTAAGGACTCGTTTGATCATTTTTATCTTTTCCTTGACTGTCTCTGAATAACTTCTACTTATACAACATTTGTTTAGCTTGGTTGGTGCTATTTTAAAATAATCAAACTGCACTTTTTAATCAGCCTGTCAGTGATTTCCTTCCGAGCAGGCTAAATTAAAGAGGGAGAGGCAAGAGCAGCCCTTTGCCAACAGAGCAGTGGAGGAGCACCTTCCTCTCCTCCCAAAGGCTCCCTGCTCTCCGTGCTGGTCCACCACGGCCTGGAGGCTGTGGCCAAGAGGCCCCGGCTTCACAAGAACTCCAGGCTCTCTTCCTTTGCCCACCCTCTCAAACCCCAGTGCTAGATCCCCATCACTTGTTGCCAGGGCTCTCTGATCCAGGCCCTCACTGAACTGCCCCAATGCTGCCTCTAGTCAAGACCTTGACCTTGACCCCAGCTGTCACTGCCTCCCCAGACTCCTCGCCCAATTCAGCAACTCCCAGACCCTTTTCTCTGGGTCCTTCCCGCCCTCATCTGGTTACTCCCAGAGTCCAGGCAGAAGCTGCAGCCCTCTCCATGGTGTCGAATCCTGGACCAAGCTTCCAAATAAAATACACTAAAGTCCATTAAAAAATCACCTAAAATGTCAACACAATTTGAAAGCGGGCTATTAACAGTGCATATGGGAAGTTGACAGTATTTGTGATAAGCAGGAAAAACAACAGTGAATACTAATGTCTTTTATTTGTATAGCATGTTAGAGTTTTCAAAGTGTTGTCATAGCACTCTTCTGAGACAGGCAAAAGGGATACTACTTTCTCATTTTGCACTTGAAACACTTAACTTCCAAAAGCTTAGATGAATGAAGAAAAACTAGTCCTTGAACCCCCAATGTAAGTACTCAGGAAACCCATTGGACGGCGTGTAAGACATTCAGACCTTGGGAACTTTTCCTTAAAACACTGTCGCTGTTTCTCCCACGCGTCCTGTAGATATGCTGTGTCTCTCAGAAGGGGCCACGCATCACAAATGCATATTCCTAGGCCTTCCCCCGACACACAGGATCAGAATGGGGGGTGGGCCCCTGAGTCTGACCCACCTGAGCTAGGCAGAGCTTGTGAAGAGCCAGACTGCATCTGTAGAGGAGTTTCCTGAAGGAGCAGCACAGAGAAATGGGGTCAACATGACAGAGCCAGCCCCCTAAGCTTATCCACTGAAGGGAGAGTCGGGCACGAGGAGCAACCAATGAGTCAGGATAGCATCAAGGTCAATTCATCACCCTTTGAAGCCAAATAATAGAGGCGCTTCGTCCATGGACAAAACTCCTCAAGAGTTAAGAGCTTGGACACTGGAGACCAAGTGTCTGGGATCAAACCCCAGTCCCACCACTTACAAAGTGACCACGTGCAAGTCACTTATTCTCTCTGTTGCTCAGTTTCCACATCTATAAAATGGCTGCAATCATAGTACCTACCTCACGGGGCTGTGAGTGAGACTAAATGAGTTTAATGGAATGTACCATACTTAGAACAGTGTCTCGCACAGAGTAATTGTTGAATGAGTGCTGGTTTTTAATCATGTATGGGGCTCTTTTTCTTTATTGTAGATCTTCGAAGTGACACACATTGTTAACAGCCAACACAGGAGCTCGGGCTGCTGTGATTTCCAGCGCCCGGTACGAAACCCAGAATTAAACCCTTACTATGCTAAGCATTCGATACATAGTCAACGAATGAAATGGTATAAATGGTATAAACCCAATATTTTACCCAGTTCGACGATGTAGAAATGAAGCTAGATGGAATCAAGTATCTGTCCTTTGACCCTGCAGACCAACCCAATTCCCAAAGCCTTTAAAATTTGTCCTGTGAAGATACAAACTATATTTCGTGAGTTTTGTTTTCTTTTGTTCTAATAAGCCTTCGTGCAAATTCTAGCGGAGATCAGCATCATTAGCCTTTCTGGTGGCAAAACGGGTGTCTCCCCTACTGAGATGCGATTGTCTTGTGCAAATATATACTTCATCAACACTATTCACACCCCACCTTCTGTTTTCCTTCTTCTTTCCCTCCTCCTCTAACAGCAGGCCAAATTCACAAGCTACCTTGGCTATTTATGTCTTCTTAGTGTAATGCCAACCCTTGGATATTTTAGAGAGTAATGCCATAAATGAAATTTTACTGGAGTGATTGTTCATTTTCTAATGAATAATCGACATGCCAAAATCTTATTTGACTACCAAAAAATGTTGATTAATTTTGAGTGCTTCACTATTTTAATGCACACATAAGAGTCTACCCAACAATATTTTAATCTTTATGCTATTTTCAAAAGCCTAAAGAAAAGCCATCAAAGTGCACATGGTAAGAATGGCAGCCATTTGGAGCCACCCATGAAGATGTGAAGGCTGAGCTCTCGGAGAGCTGTAGATATTTTCAGCATGGGCAGGAAAGAGCAAGTTTCCCTAAAAGAAAACACATTGACAACAACAAAACAGGTTGCTTCTATTGTCAATGCCCTAACGACTTTCTTAAATTAGCTTTTTATGGGAACCCTTTCTGCATGTTTGATGATGCTGAGACCACCCAAGTTAATTTGATACAAATGTAATTTAAAAGATTCCATGTGTGTTTTAGAGAATATTTGGGTATGTGGGATTTGGAATTTTTTTTCTCTTTCTCTTTCTTTTTTTTTTTTTTTTTTTTTTCCTTAACCTGGTACAAGTTCGTTAACAAATACATGCTTTAAAAAGTGAGGATTTTCTACTTGGTTATCACTCATAATTGAAGCTAACATTTAAAGTAAATGGTTTATATACTCTTCATTAACATCAAATACAAGTCAAGAAGTTGGTCTTCCACTGAGCATATGAACATAATTTTAACTGGAGTCCATAGGAGTAACTGAGTAGAGATGTTGGTTAGTACGTGATGTACTTAATTTATATCTTGGGTCAGGAAAATAAAAATGAATTATTTTAGAGAAGGTTGAAACCAGAGAAGCAATTTGAGTTGTTCTATTGCAACATCCTCTTTTTAAGGATGAGACAACTGAAGTAAGACCTCCAAGTGCTACACCCATGACTTCAGATCACTTTTCTGGCTTTCAGTAGAAGGTTTAAAAGCAATCAGAGATGTTAGAAGCAAAGAACATGTGGGGTGATTCTGTTGAATTTCTTTTTATCCATCGTTTTTAATTAGCAGCTTATTTTCTTACATGTAATCTCAAACTCATAAAAATTCATAGGACTAAAAATAGCCTTGCCTAAATATGTCAGAAGTCAAGATTTGATTCTATATTTAAATATCCACAGAGAAGTGGAGAATACAGAGTTTGGAGTCAACATTTCTAGGTTCAAATCCCAGCTCTGCTACTGGCTCTTTTTGAATTTTGGGAAAATTATTTAAGTTCTTTATGGGCCAGTTTCTTAAGCTGAAAAATTGATATCAGGACACTGTAAGAATTAAATGAGGTAAACTTTGAGAAGTATTGAGTACGTGGTAAAATGATGGTGGTGGTATAGGTGGGTGTTTTCTGGGGGAGGACTCTTGTGTCCCCTGAGGATTCCAGGTGTATCTAGTACCCCAGACTGCTGTTGACCCAGGTTACAAGTTTTTATTCTCAGTTTTTGGCTAAGAGCACAAGGAAGTCACATCTCTCCACCACAGTGAGTTACTTCACACTACTTGGACAAGGATAAGACTGGAAGAATAGATGACTCAAAGAAAGGGGGGGGGGGGAGAAAGTCAAATCAGAAGGTTTATCTATCTGTCAATCATAAAGAAAAAGAATGGAGATTTGCAAAATTTTAATATGGTTTACTCAAGAAAAGGAAAATACTGAAAGAACTATGTCCCTAATTTAAGGACAGGAGGCCAAATATCAAATGTGGAACTTTAAGAAAAGGTGAACCATAAAGCTGTCAAGGAAAGACACCTCTGGGGTAGAGAAGCTCTACCTAAGGTTTCTTCAGACAGGTCAAGGAAAGAGAGCTTAGAGAAGAGGAAAATCTGCGTATATCATCAGGCACAAGTTCAAGTGATGGCTATTGGCTCAGTACCTAAGCAAAGCATACCATGGAAAAGGATTCTCTCTACTGCTTTATGTAGCTTGTGTCATCAGAATGAGGTTTGAAAAAATCACAGTAAAGTGAGGAAGAATACCTAAAACAAGAGAAAGAAGATTTCTTCAGGAAAAGTCTCTATATCATTCTAAAGTCCCAAACTGAAAGCATATCTAGGATATACTAGAGTTTCACCTTACTTGGCTGAACTCCCCAAATAAAATTTGTTGAAATATATAATAATAGTATATACACAAAAGTAAATTCATTTTAAGAAGTTATAAAATAAAATAATAAAGCTTTTAGTACATCACCTTACACATATTATACCCAATAAATGAAAACATTATCATTATGACATAAATATCTGACTAATCCAAAAATAATTTTCACTGACATAATTTTATCCCATCTCTCTGACTCAAATCACCAGGCTGCAGTTTAAGTCCATTCAATCATTAGCACAAAAGGGCGGAAGCAGTCTAACAGTGATATTAATAGTTTTATCTTTGAAGCTAATAATACAAGTTCTTCTAACTCTTATAATAGATTCTATTTTTCAAACCTTTAGTGTCTTTCCTGGACTCTGCCCCAAATTCTTTCTGTCCTCACTAGGCTCTTTGCAGAACATTCATCACTGTAAACCTACTTATTGCACAGTTCTCATAAACTCACCCTCTCTGTTACCACAATTTGACCCTTACACCAAATCATTTCCAATTTGTCTACTCCTTTCTCCTAGTCACGTATCCATTCATCTTTTAATTTTGGTTTAATTCAGTGGTTCTCAAACTTTTTGGTCTCAGGACTCCTTTTAAAACGACACTTTTAAAAATTATTGATGGGGAGCGGATGTGGCTCAAGCAGTTGAGCTCCTGCTTCCTACATGGGGAGTCCCAAGTTCAGTCCCCAGTGTCACCTGAAAAACAAACAAACAAACAAAAAGCAAACAAATGAAAAAACCAACTCGGGGAAGCTGATGTGGCTCAGTGGTTTAGTGCCAGCTTCTTGCATACAAGGTCCCTGGTTCAATCCCCGCCCCCAGTACCTCAAAAAAAGTTTTTTTTTAAATTATTGAGGTTGCCACTGAGCTTTTGTTTATGTAGGTTACACCTATTGGTATTTATGATATTAGAAATTGAAACTAAGAAATTTAAAAATATTTATTTATTAATGTACTTTATAATAACAATGATAAACCCTTTGTAGGTTAACATAAACAAAACTTTTATAAAAATTAATGCACTTTTCAAAACAAAACTAAATAAAAGCAATGGGAAGAATGATACTGTTTTACACTTTTGCAAATCTCTTTAGTATCTGGTTTAATGCATATCTGCTTCTGCATTCAATTTATTGAAATGTTGTGTTGATTAAAGTAAATTAAGGAAATGTGGCCTCAGATAGAAATATAGTTTGAAAATGGTGAAGTATTTTCATAGTCTTTTCAGATAATAGTTTATTTTCTTCTTTAACAATTGAGAGGGGTCATTTCTTCTGTGTTGGTTGCAATATAGAATGTAAAACTCTACCAGTGAAATATTTATCTGTTACATTAAAATCTATAGATCTATCTTGCACATTAAATGGATCTATTGGGGCCCGGCCAGATAGCTCAGTGGATAAAGAGCTCGCTGGGAAACCACATGGGAGGCCCTGGGTTCGGTTCCCGGGGACCTCTCCTAGCGGGCAGACCGCCTTGAGAATGG
>PVKH010005446.1:0-22096 GCA_004027955.1 Chaetophractus vellerosus | reverse complement strand
AGGGAAAATGTGCCTTCACAGCCAAAATCTTATGCACAGTTGAAAACAAAGTGCTATTAGATGAGACTGTAGCTGTATCAGTGTGTGCCAGCCAGCTGTGTTCTAGGGCTGTACCAAAAATATTTCCAAATTCCTTCTTTTATCCAAATGGCTAACTCTAGGCCCACCTGCACGCATTCACCGCTGCCTTTTGTATCATCTCTGATGAACTGCAGAGAGATGGCGCCATCCCTGACTCATAGTTACATCCTCAGAGTTGAACACAAGGCCTGGCTAAGTGCGGCCCAGTGTTCAAATGTTCACAGAGCCAGCTCAGCAGATCTAAGAGATGGAGGAATCTTCCTCAGATAAGAATAAACCTCCATAGAGTTTGAAATGGAATCCCACCTCGCTTCTTTTCTTCTTCTATCCCCAAGGTACCAACTGTTTTCATTTGCAACAATGGACGGTCCAGTCTCCCCAGGCTCTAATACACTATCACAATCCACTAAGAGTCATCTCTCCTCCCCAGACCCCAGCCTCCATCCTGTGCAAGCCAACCTCAGTTAAGATCAAATACAGTTTTCTGACTGAAGCTTTTTATTTGGAAACATGAATGATCAATAACACACTGAAATTTCTGATAGAGAGGGGAATATTTTTGCCTCAGGTGCTATGGGGGGAAGACTTCCCCACCCCCTAACAGAAAAGTGAGAAGCTTGGCCCCACCCACTACCACCTCCATCCTCCAGGCCAGGCCTCTCCGGCTCATGAGGAATCTGGACTTGTACAAGCTTCCTGCCCGTTCAGTCTCAGCTCTGCCATCCTTCCTCCTATCCTTAATCCTACAGACCCTACAGTCCCCATTGCTCAACCCAGAATAATCTAACACCTTGTTTCCTTTGTTCCCAAGAACAACTGTGCCTCCCCAGGCCTCTGTTTCCTGAGATTTCCAGAGCGAGGAGTGGATTCTTCCTAGGGACCCAGCCCTTCAAAGGCCAATCCAGCCCTGCCCTGGGTGGCACCAGTTGACCTGGGCGTTGCCTCTTAGGAAACTGGGTTGATGTGAGAGGAGCTGGGTTTGCAAGATACTTGGTCCCACTCCAAACCACTAAGTAATCTCTGCTCTCCAGTTGTTGCTCATGCAGTTTGGCCACCTGTTCACAACTTTAAAAAAGACAAAAAAAAAAAAAAGGCAACACTTTGGGTCCTGAATCATGATTTCATAAGAGCACATAGGAAGAAAAAGCATATGAATAGCGTCTGGTTTAAATCTGTCAAATGTGTGTGTGGTAAGGGGGGAGGCATGCATGTGGCAGAGGCGGTTCATTTTTCTATACACAACAAGCTGGACTGCCTCCTAATGGGAGGAAGGTCTAGGGATACTGAGCAACCCTAAAAATACTAAGATGAAAAAGTAAGAAACATCGTGAGAACATTTCTAACACTACCGTCTCTAAGGAAACAGCACATTTTTAAAATTCGAGATGTAGGAATGAAAGAAGGAATTTAGGAATATATCAGCTAATGGCTCCCTTTTCTATTTATGGAAGTTCTGCTTTTCTATTAATGGAAGTCTATCCATTGCAGTGATTAAAATAGAGCAAAGGCCACAAACTTTCTCTTTCTTAATGTCACCCTGTTAAAAAGACAAAGGAAGAAATGTGTGAATAAAAGAAGTTAAAGGTGAATTCTTGGAATACATCACTTGCTCTTTCCTTCTCTCAAAAAGTAAGCTGCATCAAAAAAGGTAAGAAATTGAAAATCTTGCTTCCTTTCCTCCTACCTTCATCCCTAAAAATGAAAGTGCACTCCATTTGACAACCCTTCAGTGAGGTTAGGAATGTGTGACTCGTGGGTTTTAATCTGCCATTGTTACAAAATGCAGCTCTGATTACTGTGGAAACTACAAAAATGACACTTGAGAAAATAACACCATCCCTGGAGATAATTAGTGAGCACGAATGCATAAACTTGATAATTTCTATACTTACCTATGTGAGAAAAAACTCTTGGAAATTCAACAGTTTTTGTCCTTAGCAACATAATACTTATTCCAAATATGACAAATGAATAAGAAAACTCTTTTTAAAAATAAGCTTGTTATTAAATTTCATACCCCTACCACACACTACTAAGAATGGTGACGTTTCATTTTAAAGAGGAAAAAAAAAACCCACGTGTATTCGAAGACACTGGCACAAAGTCACACTGTAATGAAATCAAACAGTGCTACTGCAAGAGCTGAGAGGTGGATTCTATTTCTAACTCCCTCAACCAGAGACTCTTTTGTAATTATTCTTTTCTGCTTTACGTAATATGCTTCCTATTATGTAAAACTGATTTCACAATTGAGGTTCACACATGTATATCCCTTTTAAATAGCAATCCAAAAATGAAGTGTATGTTAAGAAAATTACTGAATGAAGAATTGTGTCCATTATGTAAGCTCTGCAAATGGAATCATGATATTCAAGTATATATAATGTGTTGTGAGAGAAGTTAGAGGGAATGTCAACTAAATAAACTTATCCATAATTTTACTTCTATATGTAACCATGGTGGGTAGCAACAGTAAGTAAATAGTGGATTTTAGACAAGTTTGAGACACCCAACAGCAGAAATAGAAATGCTGAGTAGGTAATTCGTAGACATACAAGTAAGACTTTCAAGGCAGAAATCAAGATGGGAATAGAATTTGGGGAGTTGTAAGCATAGAAATGTAATGTAAAGCTGTAAGACTGAATGAAAGCACCCAGAAATAAGCATAGATAGGAGAAAAGAGGTCTGAAGATTGGGCCCTAGGAAACTCTACCAGGTCACCTTATCTATCTATCATCATAACTTACATACATATACACACACACACCTCAATTATTAATTACCTCTCAAAGGAAAAAAAGTGAAGAACAAGGATTAACATAAAGAAAATTCTTGTCAAAGCCACTGATGTTCCTGAAGCCATAATTTAAGAGACTACTGAACTTCCAGCCTTCTGAGCCCCTGCTCAACAAAGTCAATATGAAATTCAACTATAAAAACATATTTCCTGATCTTTAGGATTATTATATTGGAAAAACAACAATGTGCAGGTGATGTATTTTCATTCAAGGTCAGTGTTTCTCAAACTGACTAACAGGGAACATAAGATCCTTGCAAGATTTTAATAGGACTTAAGGTCAAAACTATTTGAAAATGTCTACAAACTATGTTTTCCGTTGGATATACAATAACAAATTAATGCTATAACAAGAGGCCTATTTTACCTATACTTTGAAAAATTCACTTTTTCATGATTTGTTTTAGCATAACAGTAGTTAAAATCTTGAGGAACACTTATGAAACAGAACACAGTTGAAAATATTTTACTAGGTCCTACTTTATGCTTAATTATACAGTGTATATAATTAATTGTTATAGCAATCATTGCCTTTATTAATTACTTTATACCAATCATTATGTTAACTTCTTTACGTTATTACTTTTTCATCTATGTGGAAATCTAATGATTTAAAGATGTGGAAATTAAGACTCCAAAAGTTTAAGAAACTTTCCCCAAGTTCACAAAATTATTAAGACTTGCTTGGATCCATGGAATTCCCCAAAACCCTGTTTTATTATTAGAGCAATCACAAATTCTTTCAGCCTTAAAAAATTTTCCAAAACATATACTTCCTTCTTAATCCTGAAACTTTCTCTCTAATATCCTGAAAAATAATATTCCCTTAAAGTGTTGGTTGGAAACCTACGACAACAACAATAACAATAATCCTGCCTAAACTTGCCTCACAAAGATAATGACAGAAGTTCCCATGGCTACGTTTTCTGACAAAATTTACATGTGTCCCACTATCTTGCATACACAATCCATTAGGCAATTCCACAGATGGAAAAATTCCAGAGTATTTTTTAAATGACTTCTAAGTAAATGAAATACCATCATCACAATAATTCTCATAGTGAGAGCTCAACTGCAAAGTATAGATTTCCAATACTTTACCACTGCTGATGGTATGGTTTCTGTTAAGACAAGAACCCATCAAGTGTAAATAAATAAGATTATAAAGTAAGCATGTACAAGATTAAATGGGAAAATATTTTGGTTAGTTTTGTGAGGGTAAGTTTTCTTATCTTTAATAAATGAAGATAATATATACCTTTAGGAGTGTGAAAATTAAATATATTTAAAGTACCCAGCATATATATACTTATTTCTTCCTGATGCACATGAAAGTACTCTGTAAAGCATAAGATGATGTAAATGTTCTTTGTAAGTTTTATTATGACACCAGTTTCTTAGCTGTAAATTAAATAAGTTAAATGTACTATATATGTCTGTATAACTCAAACTCCATATTGTTAAAATAATGCTTACCAAACTATTCATGCAACACATTCACAAGTCTCCATATTCCTTAAAAGGAAAATATTCTACCTGCTTATAAGTAAGATTTGTTTCAAAACTTTAATTTCAAGCATGGGAAATCTCATGTCTTGGACTGCTCCATATAAGCCTTTCTTTATCTAATGTTTACTGAAGTAATCTCAAAATAGAAAAAACTAAATTTTTTCCCCAAAGTTTCATAGAGGTGCTATAACTTGAGAACAGGGTTTCTCATAATTCTTTGTTACAAGTGTTGTCCTGTGCATTGTAGGATGTTTAACAGCATTCCTAACCTCTACCCATCAGATGCCAATCATGACAATCAAAAATGTCTCCAAACATCGCCAATTGTCCCCTGTGGAGCAAAAGTCGCCCTTGGTTGAGAACCACTGTTTTAGAGGACCTAAGAATTTAACTAACTCTTCTCACCAGGTAAAGTATATTCAAGATTCCCATGGGACAAAGATTAGCCAAAAGGGCCATTAATGACTGCAATCTGGAAAAAAAGATGTCAAATGCATGAATAATCCAAGCAGCCAGACAAGGACTATACACCTAAGAAGGAAAAACATGCTGTCAGATCAAAGGGCTAGACCGAGCTCAGTGCCTGAATCATAGTAGGTGCTTAGTAAATATGTGCTAAATGCTGAAAGAATTACAGGTTAGTACAGCTAGGAGCTCAACATTCTCATTACTTTGGGAAAACTCATTCAAGCTTGCATGTCTCTCGGATTTAAAGTGGCAAGAAACAATGCATCAGATCTTCATTTTCTCCATTACAGACATATTTTAATATATATTTATATATTTTAATATATTCCAACTTAGATGTTCCCCCAGTAAATGCCTTATTTAAGCCATTATCTAACCTTTACAAGTTTTGGATCCTATTTCTCATGCACTCCAGAATGGTTAAGTACGTGCTATAAAATACACCTGACTATAAAATATACTGTATAATTAGCTAAGTTACAATGAGGTCCTACTGGGGTAGAGTGGGTCTATAATCCAGTATGGCTGATGTCCTCATATGAAATGAGACACAGGAACAGACACAGAGAGGAGACCACAGAGGCCAAGACTGGAGTGACGAGTCTATAAGCCAAGGCTTACAGGCACAACCAGAAGAATTCTGTCCTTTAGAGAGAGTATGACCCTGCTGACACCTTGATTTTGAAATTACAACCTCCAGAATTGTACGAAAACGTTCTGTTGTATTAAACCACTCAGATTGTGGTACTTTCTAGGAAACTAACGCAGTCTCTCAAATTGTCTGTGATTTCAAATATTATTGAAGTATCACCAAACACCCTGTATAAATGATTGAGAAGGAATGGCTATGCTTCAAAGCAATGTTAACAGACATTCAAATGCAGTTTAATACAGCCCTACCTCTCAATTAACTTTCTAGTGCAGTATATACTGGGATGTCTTTCAGATTACTGTACAATTATTGCAATCAATTTCAATTTTCCCATTTTACTTGTGAATACATTTCCAAACCCTCCCCAAGGAGGGAAGGTTTTCCTTCCTCTCTCCCCATTACCATATTTAGTCCAAACCAAATTCTACTACTATTTCCCGGGAAACTTTTCTCAGATATCCCCCTTTATATTTCCTCTATTATTATCTCAGCCCAGAATTTAAAATTTAATAAATTCTGCATGAGTACAAGCATCATCTAATCCCCAAGTCTGTTCATCCTTTTATATTTCCTGCCCTCAAGTTTTCTGTGCTAGAAAACTGATACTTAAACCAGACAACTCTCTTTTCCTCAAACTCTCACTTCCCTATCACCAAATCCTACCAATTCTAGCTCCTAAATATCTCTTGAATTCAGCTCTTCTTTCTCATATATAATTCACTTCCTGCCTTCAGTTTCGCCCCACACATCCTCCTTCACAGAGCTACCTCGATAGCTTTCCTAAATTGAAATCCTTTTTGTGTCTCCTCCCTTAAAATCTTTCATTGGCTTCTTATTCCCCTTGGGAAAAGTCCAAAATTTGTTATCACCAATTAGGATCTGCCTACTCCTATCTATTCTCTTGTTTATGCCTCATCATAAATTCAGCACTCTTTCCATAAAACATCCCTGGAACTTCTCTCAACAGCCCTTTGCTCACTCACCCCCATATAAGAGAGAATAAGAGGTTCTCTCATCCTAACATGTTCTTAACTCTTCTTTTGAAGTACTTATCCCTTCAGATTAAGCTCAAGGGTCACCTGCCTTCTGAACTCTTCCTGTCTTTTCCCAGGGTCCTTTCATTCATGAGTCCATGGTTCCCAGTGCAGATTGCTTTTAGAGCATTACATTATACTATGGTGTATCATAAAATTTTTCCCCATCTCATCCACTGGACTGTGAATTCCATGGATTGAGAGACTGCTGTTCATCTCTGGCTCAGTATTTAAAATATGGGCAATAAAACATATATGGAAAGAATGCATTCATTTTCCGCATGTTCTAACAATGTATTCTACCAAACAAACAGAATCATTTGTTATAAAAGAACATTTTAATCATGTCATTTACTCCCTCCTCCCACTAAACTAGAGGGTTCCCAAGCTTTAATCCTGAGCTTAATTTTAGTTATATCCCCTCTTCCATCTTTCAGCCATTTCCTGTTTGCATCCCACCCTCTATCCCAACTTCAATCAAGCAAGTCTAACACAACATTTTACTCTTACTCCAGAGCCAGATATAATACCATTCCTTCAGCCAAAAAGACCCATAGCTTGTCACATATTTAACTCTTAAAGGTCACTGTTTCCAGAAAACTCCCACAGGATAACACCATATACCACCACTTTAGAGACCCAGTAGCTCATACAAATATGGAGCTATGCCATTATTTGTCCACTTGTATCCATTAGTGTTGTTAGTATACTTTGTGTATTTGTCTCACCTCCTCCACAGTAACTCTGAGTACTATTTTCATTTTCTCTCCACAAACATTATTCTTCATATACTGGGGTTTTGTTAAATTTCTATCTAACTCAGAGTAAAAATATTCTCAGGATAACAAATTCAGATACATTCTCTTTGGGGGTGGTTCCCATTGGTTCATCCCGTAGCATGAGGGTGTTCAAACTGTGGTCCCCAGGACAGCAGCATACACAGCAACTTAAAACTTGCTAGAAATGAAAATTCTCAGCCCTTACTCCATACCCACTGTATCAGCAACTTTGGGGTTGGGGGGATAGCATTAAATGTTTTAACTAGCCCTCCTGCAGATTCGGATGCATGCTAGGTTTGAAAGCCACTGCCCTAGAAATATATCAAAGTCAAAACTGCATCGTAACTGACACTACAGCTTCAACTACTTCAATACTTCTCTGAAAAACGAAGTTAAACTCAAACATAATTCCTCTAGCCTTACACAACCAGAATTAAAAACAAACAGTAAAAAGCACAAAGAAACCCAAAGTTAAGTTAAAAGCCTGGAACCACTCCCACTGATTTTCAAGTGTTGACTGAGAAACCTCAGCAAGGTTCACTGTGCTTGGGTGGTTTAAGAGAGCACAATCAAAAATGCACTCGCTTTACAGCTACCACTACATACAAAACTGCCTCTCAGGATGCCTTGATCCAGGGACCTAAAGGGAGGGAAAGGTCTTTGAGTCTATTATTTAACTCTCCATACACACCAACACTTCATGGGATCCAGATGAGAATGCCTAAGCATAAAAAGCACACATCTTAAGTCCACAGAACAAAATGTTTCAAGAAGCACAGAAGTAATTTCCTCTATAAGATTTCTGAAAAGTCACTCAACTCCAGCTTTAAAGGAATGTTGTTCAAAAAGTTAAAATAAATTTACCTTTGTGGTATTCATCTTACAAATTCTTCATAATACCATGTCATTCCTGTATAATATCTGTGAAAAAGTGTAATTGGCAAGAAACTAGCCAAGATAGATCTTTGTCTTTCCTAATTTCCAATTTGTTTTCCACAGTTAAGAAGAAAGTCTGAATAAAATAATAGAGTAATTCATTTGAATGTCATGAAAGATTAAATGAACAAGAACATAAGGCCGCTTAGAAAATCCTATACAGAAAATTACGTGAAAGTAGTTTCCATAAAAAGTCATGTATAAATAGAGCTGTGAGGCACAGATTTAAAATATGAAAACAGACCAACTTGTTGAAAATAGGTACAAAATATGGAGAGAGAAAAATGTACAGTGCCTAGATAGAAACCCAAAATCTTCTTTATATTCTAAAATCTGAAATAGTGTGTACATGTTCTGGTCTGCCAATTAAAGTAGGTGGGTGCCTTAGAAATTTAAGTCTTGCCTTTATTTTACTAGATTAGTAATTCTGAAATAGAACAATGAATTAAAATGTGGATAAAAGACCATTACTAGATAATTGTTTATTGAAATAGTAAGAAATAAGGTTTAACACTAAGCAAAATGAAATATTACTCTTGTTCACATCTTTTGCTGTACTGGTTGAGTTGGTAGTGAGGTAAAATAGAAATAACTACACTTTGTATCAGGAGACGGAATTGAAGTTGACACCTGTCCTAGCTCACTGAGTGACCTTGGAAAAGCCACCTGACCTCACCTGGCCGCTTTTTCCTCCACCTGTGAAATGGCTGCATTGAATGAGATTTAATCTTTATAACTTTCCAGCTCTGCTATTCCAATTTTTACCTCTTATAAGTGTGTGTGTATCTAAATAAACAATTCCCACTACAAGCTTTAAATTCATATAAAAGGCAATAAAGAGCTTTCCTAATCTCCCTAGACTTTAAGAGCCTTTCTGGTAAATTCAAATATAACAATAAACACCTCAACTACATGACATGACTCAGCACTCTGAGCTAATATAAATAGATGTTCCCATGTAATATCTTGGTTATAACTGTGGGATAATGTGCTCCAAAGTTGTTGAAGCCTGACAACGTTTTGAAGACAGTATTCATCTCTTCTTAAATGCACATCAGTTTAAAAGTCTTATGAAATTAAAAATTCTTTTGACATCACAATCAAGGTAACTGATAGCAGAAAATTAGTAAGTTATCAAAATCATTCCACAAAAGCTATTCTCAGACAAAATAAGAGATAAGCTTTCAAATGATGTAACATCAAATTTTTTTCTTAAAGTTTCAATAAAATATAAGAAAGATCAAACACCACACTGTCAAATTATTTACTCAGAAGTAGGAGAGGGGGAAGAAGATTATATAAAATGTATTTTGGAGAAATAGTGAATATTTAAAAATTCAAAAGTTTATCTAAGCTAAGACCCTCCTGATCCTATAATTTCATTGGAACTTATGGTTCTCTAGGAATCATTTATGAATCACCTAATTTTAAGAAGACGTAAATCCTTAAACAAGATGATTCACTACTAATTTCTTGGTAAGATAATGCCCTACTTACTTTATAATTTTCTTTCACACAAAGATTACTAAATTTAAGAGGTCAAACTATCCATTTATAGCAAGGTTTTAAAGAAATAATAAAGCAATCATTCCTAATAATGGACTAGATCAAAGCAAGAATCAATTGTTAGTGGGCCATCTATAATTTTATGTACTCTAGATTTTGGATGCAGAAACAAACACTTTCACTACCATAAAAGTGAAAAATGAAATAAAAAATAATAGAATTAAACTGTCATGTAAGTTGTACATACCATAGGAGTTCAGAGAACAGAAAGAGCAGTCTAGTAATTGATCATAAAGGTAGTATTGTTAGTAATAAATAGTACTGTTAATGACTAGTATTTATTGAACATTTGCTATGTGACAGCCATCTAGATCTTTAGGTAATAAGTCATTTAATCTCATGATAATTCTATGCAGAAGGTACTAGTTTATCCCCCATTATACAGCTGAAGAAAAGGAAAGACAGAAAGGTTGAGGAACTTGCCAGATCCCACATGGCCAGTAATGGCTGAAGTGGGACTAGTAACCAGGCAATTAGCTTCCTCTCCTAAGTGAGGGACAGTTTCATGGATGAGGCAAGTACAGAGGAGGCAATAAAAGGGAGGCTGGGCTTCTATAAACCATAGATAGTGGAAATAGTCTGACATTATTATTTCATAATCTATAACAAATGTTCCGCAATGGTGTGGTATATTGGAAAAGGGTTATTGTATAGGAATTCTACACATCACAACTTCTGTAATAAAAATATATTTTTTTTAAAAGGGGGAGGGGGCAGAAGCAGATATGGCTCAAGTGGTTGGGCTCCCGTCCACCATAAGGGAGGCCTTGGGTTCGGTTCCCGGGGCCTCCTGGTGAGGGCAAGCTGGCCCGTGCCCAAGAAGAGCTGATGGCCCACACCTGTGGAGAGCTGACAGCCATGCCCATGGACAGCTGGTGCAGCAAGATGACACAACAAAGGGAGACAAGCAGACACAGAGGAAACACACAGCAAATGGACACAGAAAGCAACAAGCACAAGCGGCGGCGGGCAAGGGGAATAAATAAGTAAATAAATCTTTAAAGAAAAAGGGGGAGGGGAGGCTGGCCTAACTGGTTAAAAAAAACTTGAGTGGAAGAGAAATAAAAACACAGCTGGAGAGGGGCCGGTGTAGCTCAGTGGTTGAGCGTCAGCTTCCTACACACAAGGACCTGGGTTCAATCCCCAGCCCCAGTAACTCAAAACAGCAACGACCAAAATCCACAGTTGGATAAGCAACAAGTGATCAGAGGCACAATACCATGGAAGTCCCTTGGTGGAACGTGCTTGTACCTGACATGGTGGGTGAGTGGCAGCCACGACAGTTTCATGAGTGACAATGCACAGTTCAAGAACACACACAAGATTTGAGGAATGAAATCATTTAATGAAAATCAAGAGTCAAAATACCATACCCATTTAATCATCTGATCAGAGCCAGCTTCGTGGAACTCATATCATACAAAACTTCTTCAGAGAAAACCAAAGCTGAACACTAGCTCATTAGCGAGGGCAAAATCTAAACGCAAAGACAAAAACCCTGCTAGCCAGCTGGTATGCCAAGACGCAGAGGTGGGAGGTCTCCCATGTACACACACAAATGCACCCCATCTTCAGAAGGGAAGGTGCCTCGTTTCCTGACTCTTAGCTTTAAAACACACTGAAGCCTCAAGTCAATGAAGGTTTTGCAGAGATAGTTTACCAAAACTCTTCAAGATATTGTTAGAATACAGCATTAATCCCAGCAGCTGGTTTTATTAGCTTCTATAAATCTACTTACTATAGAATTTTATCTAAAAACATCATATCCAAAAGAACCTTTCTGACATGGTCTCTCCCCACCCTGCTTCATTTTTCTTTATAGTTCTTACCACCACCTGACATTACCTTATAAATTTACTATCTGTCCCACTCCTCCATTAGATTACAAGTCTATGAATGGCAGCACCTTGTCGTTTTCACCACTAAACAATCCCCACTGCCTAGAACAACGCCTGGCACATACTAGGAGCTCAATAATAGTTTGTTAAACTCATTCACTAATTCATCCACTCATTAACTCTTTCATTTAATTATTTATTGAATCAAATAACCCAGGTGACACGTGTGCCCTAAAATGTCTTGTGTTTTTCGATCTTGATGGACAGAAGCAGAAGCAGTTTTTTTGGTTTTTTTTAGTTTTGATTTTTGGGTTTTTTGGGGGAGTTTTTTTTGGTTATAAAAGTGTGTTCTGCACTGTTTGTATTCAGTGTTGTTGTTTGGGAATATGGATTGTAGGGATAGGAGGAGAAACTGGTAGATAAGTACATTTTGTTTTATGAATTGAAATGCAATGTCCCTGAAATTGTCTGTTTCAGTGGGGATTATATGTATTCTTGTTTAAAAAGTTGTTTACAAGAGATGAAGAGCTGAGATTTAATATTAGATGATAAGAAAGACAAACTAACAACTTTTCCATACCCTGTAGGAGGATATACAAAGCAAATGGGTGTGATTAGCTCCAGCTGACATTGGCCTTGATGTCAGATCCAAACAGGGTATTTAAGACCAAAGGACCCCAAGTCTAGGGGGGTCTCTACTATGATTCTAATATACAATTGGGTCCGGAGGACAAGGTCAAACTCTTATGGATAAGGCAGAGTGTTTTCCTTGAAGGAGTGGACATTCCCACTGCCAATTATTCCAAAGTGAAGCACTTAATGGAATAGGAAATTAGAACTAACATTTCTAGAAGACACTACAGAGAACAGATTTGAACTTCAATAAAAAGAGAAATTTTCATCCAGGTTTGATAAAAGGAAAACAGACACGTGGCTAAAGCTACAGTATCAAGACAGAGAGTGGTACGGGAAGAAAATTAGGTATATAGATCAATGGATTAGCATCAGAAATAGATGCACACTTACATGGCCCATTCATTATCAACCCAAGCACCAAGGAATTGCAATGGGGGAAAAGCAGACTTCTCAAAATTTGGTGCTGGAACAACCGGATATATTTATTGAGGGGTTGGGTGTTGGGGGGGTAGGTGATGAACCTCCATCTTTACCTCACACCATATAGAAAAATTAACTCTAAATGGATCATAGACCTAGCTGTAAGAGTTAAAGCTATTATATTTCTGGGGGAAAGAAGACAAAATCTTTTGACACTGGGTTAGGCAAAAACTTCTTACAGAGGACACAAAAATCATAAATCAAAAGAAAAAATGGTAAAACGAACTTCATCAAAATTAAAATCTTTTGCCCTTCAAAAGACACAGTTAAGTAACAGAAAGTCAAGCAACATAAAAGGAGAAAATATTTGTTAAACATATATCTGGCAAAGGGCTTCTAACCAGAATATAAAAAGAACTTTCACAACCCAATAAAGACAACTTAATTTTTTAAAGTGGGCAAAAGAGTCAAAAAGACACATTAGAAAAAAAGGCGTGAGAATGGCCAATAAGCATATGAAAAGATGCTCAACCTCCCTAGCGATGAGGGAAATGTGAATTAAAACCACAATGAGCTATGGCTACACACAAACTAGAATGACTAACGTTAAATAGAATGATATTATTAAATATGGGGAGGATGTGGAGCAACTGGTACTCCCATATATTGCAGATGGAAATTGAAAATGGTACAGACACTCTGGGAAGCAGTATGTAGTTTCTTATAAAGCTGATCATACACTTTCCATATGACCCAACAATGCCATTCCTAAGTACTTACCCAAGAGAAATGAAAACATGTCTCTACAAAGATTTGTATCTGAATGTTTATAGCAGCATTATTCATAACAGCCGAAACTTGTAAACACAAATGTCCATCAACTGGTGAATGGATAAACAAACTGCAGCATATGCACATTATAAAATATTACTCAGTGATAAAGAGAAAGAGGTCAAACAAAGAAGAATACATACTGTATGATTCTGTCTTTGTGAAATTCTAGAAAAGGCAAAATTATATGATAGAAAACAGATCAGTGTTGGCTGGGGTCAGGGATCAAGAATGGTTGCTAAGGGGCATGAAGAAACTTTCTGGGGTTCTATATTTTGATTATGGTAATGGTTACACAACTGTATACAAGTACCAAACATCATCAAACTAAATATAAAATGGATGAATTTTATTGTACATAAATTATACCTCAATAAAGCTAGGGGTATATTTTAAAGACAAGTGGTAAAGATGGTTGAGAAAGATCTTCTGGAGAGGAAAACAGCATGAACAAAGGTGTGGCTTGGTTTTGACGTTAATGGTGATCACTGAGCACCAAAAAGAAAGGACAGACATAAAAACAAATGAAATCCAGAAACAAGGAAGTATCCATCAGAAGAAGAAGGGTGAGAGAGAATCTGGCTTCTCTCTTTTTCCTGCCAGACCCTAATTGTGGGTATACTCAAAAACTGAGTCCTTAGCCAACTCTACTTCTCTCTATGCCCTCATTTCCTCAGAGCTGGACTTTGTTTTGCACAAATGATTATTACCTCTACACAGATGACTCCTGAACCCCTGAGTTTTAATTAATATATTGACAACTGCTATATTGACAATTCTTGTATTCCATTTGGATGCTCTACCTTCACATTCAACTCAATGAGTTAAAACTTAATTTCCATCTTGCTCCCAAATCAGATTTTTCCCATTTCTGCTAATGGTTGCACAAGCTCTTCTTGCTCCTTAACTTCTCATCAACCCAGTCATTTCTTACTTCAGAAGTCTTTGGCATCTGTCTGGTCACTTACATTTTTCACTGCTTCCAGTAGGGAGTGTACTTCTCATTACAGTCATGAACTACAACTCTCTCAGCCTAACTGCAATCCCAGCCCCTGCTGGAGTTCTCATTCAATACATTTATATACTACTTCATTACCCTCTCTCTCTAAATCTCTGTTTAAAAATCAAAGTTTTTGGTAATAACCCCACTACTTATGAGATAACGCTTACAATGCCTAGCCAGGATGTTCGAGGTACCACTCAACCTGGTCCCAACCTACCTGTCATCCTGCCTCCAATCTGCCAAACTGAACTAGAGATTATCTTCATGACAAACTTCCCCCACCAGGACTTAAGCCTCAAGGGTGGAGACCTTATTTACCTCAACTTTACTTGTTGCTGTACATCCAGATATTTGTAAAAATGTTTGATTTGAATGTTCACTACTACGCCTTTGGCTGTGCCAATCTTCTTGCAGTAGTCTCCCAGCTGTCACTCAACTCCTTCTCATCCTTGAGATCTACATTCAAACTATCATTTATTGCCTAAACCCTTGTTATTCAGGTTGTGTCCTCATTAGCATGATGTGGGGGCTTGCTGAAAATGTAGAAACCCATCCTAGCCCCAGACCTAACAAATCAAAATTTGCATTTAACAAGATCCGAAGGTGTTTCAGATGCACAGCGAAGTTTGAGAAGCACTGGTTAAAGCACCCAAACTCTCAACAAAGTCTAGCTAATTCCTTAATCTTAACTTCTAAAACTTACAAATTCTTCCATATCGCAACAACGTCTTCCCTACCTAACCAACTTCATGAAGCTCATGGCTGACAGATATATATATTAACACTTAAAAAAAAAAATCTTCATTCACTATCCACATCCTGCATTTGGACACACTTAGAGTCAGAATTTTACAATGGAAAGAGCACTGGCTGTGGAGTTTGAGTGTTTCCACTTGCACCATTTATTAGGTGTAGGACCTTGAGGCAGCCACTGAGCCTCTTAGTCTGTTTCCACTTCTGTAAACTCAGGCAAAACCCTGTCTTATAAAGCAGTATAAGATTACAACAAGGTGTTAAGCAGAGCCTTCGACCCTTAATTTCCTTCCACAATCCTCCACTCCCTCTCTCAAAAGCAGTATCTTCCTAACCTCTTTAATAGCCTTAAAATTCAAGATATATAAACAATAAATATAATACATATATTATCACACTTTACCCATCCCCCTAGTTATTTAAAGGAGAGTTGTGCTTGTTCACATTTTTCTGCTATATCCCTATCTTGGTCTATTATTCACTCCATATGTCTTTTGTACTCCAAAACACCACATTCACAAGATAAAAGTTTAATAAATATTTCTTCCTACTTATGAAAGGCAATCATTCCTGATGGTTTACATTTAACCAATAGCAAGAAATAATTTCTAATGACTTAATAAAAGAAGTAGTAATCTCTCCATTTATTGTAAATCCTGGTAAATGGATTCTTAAAGTGTTTCCATGTGTGAGTCATTTCTTGGACTTTGCTTTTCTGAGGCACTATCTGTTCCCTCACTCCCTTTGCTGCATATGAGAAAGCAGTTTCATCTTACTGGAATTCAACTGTGCTATTTATTGTTACACTTGAGGATCAGTGCTTACCACCTGTTTCAAACCCTCCAGTAACTACACTGATAGCAGGACTTTGAGCAACATACAGCAGGATTTTTTCTTCCTTAACTCAGTAGATTAAGTAATCTGACTACCATCTGCTCTTTATGCATATAATTCAGGCTTTAGAATAAGATTTCAAATTGTTAATCATTAAGGCATTATATAAAATGTAATATACAACAATCTATACTGTAACAAAAATAATATCACATGAGCACTTATTCCCAGCTGAGGATGTTTGGAGCAAGACATCATGGTTTAGTTTGGTTTTAATAAGATTAAGTAAAACAGAGCATCAAAAACTGATTAACAAGAAATTATTCTAAACAAAATGTAATTAACAGTTCTATTTTTTTTTTTAGTTCTATTTTTAAAGATAGGTTTCAAGCCAGTACTGAAAAGGTCAAAGTGTGGTGGTATGATCTTGAGCAATTTAGATTAGTAAAGTTTTACAATCTGAAGCCATTTAGGAACATTCCATTATCGTGGTAAATGCAATTGAACTTCATAAATATCAGCACGACAATCATAAAACTTATAAAGGCATTTATTGTTTACATATCAATAAAATAAAAATATGCTATGATTTCTCAACTAGTCAATGTTAAAAGAACACACATGAACCATTTCTTCTATTCAAAGGTGTACATTTTTTCACATTTAACATCCCTGAAATTAAGAGAACTTATAATCAATGATCTTAAATTTGATGCACTATCATAATATCACATCCATTTGAAGTTACTTATATCGCAAACTAGGAAAACTGTTTTAAATCACAAACCAAAATATTTACCATGTATCAAATGAGTTAATACCAATCATATACACAAACCTATTTTGGGTACAGCTAGCCTGGTTAAAAAACAATTCATGACGATGGCAGTTACACAGTACTGAAAAGAGTATCGGCAAATTTTTAAAGGTCATTTAAGTCTACTTATGCAATATAGTTTAACAAGTCCAAGATTTGGAGGCTGAATTCAAAGCTCACTCCACTACTTGCCCAGGATCATATAGCTAAGCAATTTCCTCTTCTCTGTGTCTCAGTTTAAGCAACTGAACCAAGCTGTTATCGAGATTAGAAATCGCATATGTAAAACACCTGACAGTACCTGCTAGCTATTATCACCCAATTTGGCTAACCCTAATCCAATACCAGTAATAGGAAAATTTCTGAGATACACTGGACACTCTAATACCATGATGTCCTAACCTAGTTAATATTCATCACTCTAAATCCGGCATTCCCTGAGGCGTGTAAACTATAAATCATTTCAATGCTCCTTAAGACAAAAAAGTGAAAATTAAGACTAAGAATGATTTTCCTCTCCTCCATTTTTAGTCTTAAGATCCAGGTAGGAACAGAGTAAGGGCTCGTTTCTGTTATCTACCCACAGGATTCAGGATCTAGGAACAGTCAATGTTAAATATTCAATGAATGCTGTTGACAAGCTACAAGATAAAAGGCCCACAGGTGAGAAGACAAACTGACCCACCCACCCACTTCATCCCCACCAGCCCTGTGCTGCTTCTATGTGACCTGGAAGCAGTCGTCTCCAGGCCCAGCAGTCCATGGCTAATATTGATGGCTGTTCAATGGATGTCAGTCTTTCATAACGAGATTTTTCCCCTGCCTCCTTCTTGTAAGTACAACAGAATGTAGAATTGAATGTGTAGGTAGAAAAGACATAGAGCTTTGTCCATTTCTTAATAGAGCTCTATTTCTTAAATGTCTGGTGGCTCAGCATTCTCTGGACACACATATGTATGTATAATGCGCCTCCCATTTCTCCTCCAATATGGGGACTAAGCCCCTTCACTATCTTGGAATCCCCCATGCCAAGGACAGAGCCTAGATGAGCTCAACAGCAACATGGTAAAAAGAATTTATCACCAATTCAAGAACTAGACCCTTCCTCTTTGACTTCTCATATAGATTAAGTTGTAAGTTTACAAAACAATCATGCATACCATATAGGATTCCCATACATTGTCCTACCACCACCATCTTACAATTGTTGTGACACATTTGTTACAAATGATGAAAGAACAGCATCATAATATTACTGCTATCTATAGTCCATAGCTTATATTTGGTGTATTTTTCCCACAAACCATCCCATTTCTAACACCCTATATTAGTATTGTTATAGTTCATGGGAAAACATTCAGGTGTTTGTGCTGTTAACCACAGTCCATTATCCACTATGGGGTTCACTGTGTTATACAGTATCCTGTCTTGTATAAACCATCAAGTGTACACTCAGTGACTCTCAGTTTCATCACACTGGTGTTGCAAAGCTCAGTCCATTTTAAATCATTTTCATTACTCCAAAAGAAAGAATCACACATCCCCTTATACCCTCCATTGTTGACCCTTAGCATTGATATAGTACCCTTCTTTGCCACCGATGCAAAAATATTATACTATTACTGTTAATTATAGTCTATAAGTTACATTAGTTGTATTTTCCCATGTATCACCATATTCTTAACACCTTGTAATAGAGAACATTCTTGTATTTGTACTATTAACCACAATCCTCACTTACCACCGAAATCACTGTTATACAGTCCTTATTTAACTTCTAATCCTCTAGCATTCCTTCAATTGACATTAACCTCTCTAGACTACAAATTACATTTATACATTAGCAGTGTTAGTTATACTCACTATGCTGTGTTACCATCAACTCCTTCTATTTCCACACATACATATTTTTACAAAAACTCTTATTTAATATGTTTGCATACTCTATTTTGGGCAACACATTATAGATGAACACACTCTATTATAGACAAAATAGAACATGAGTTAAACAGTAACAACCTACCAAAGACTTTTCCTTTTTCAGTATATATTAAGCCAGAAAAAAGTCAGTAACATGTCAGCCAAATTGTTTTCCCAGATACATTGATTCCTTTGATGACTATCTCCATATCTTAGTAAATTAAAAGGAAAAAATACAAAAAAAAAGGCATTTCAGAAAAAATCTGACAGTCTGGAATATTATTATGACATAATGAAATAGTGAAATGTCTAATAATAACAGTGACATTTGATATTTATTTAGGGATTTCTCTTCAAATAGGCCAAAGCACACAGAGCAAAACCTCGTTAAACTGATAGTGGTTAATGCAAACAATGCAGAATTCAAAGCAGCTGCTTCTTCCTGGCTGACCAGATCACCACTTTTTCTTTTCAATTTTTTAAGGAAAAATGGTTTATTCGAAGCATCTGGATTTCAAAGTATGTTTTTAATCTATCCTTTTTAATGAGATTTTACTATGCTATAATATTTATAGCTATAATTTGCATTTACAAATAATGTTAATGTGATTACTTAAATTTACACGGAAAACATACATATTTATTGTTTTTGTTAAAATTAAGGGTTTTTCAGTAACTCTTTGAGAACATGTTTTCCTAGGTTCACTGCTCATATTTAGTCAGGGGTGTCCTGAATGGTGGCACTAAGCTTCTCAGAAAATAAAGTGATGACACACAGTCCTGCCTCTCAGTTTAGTGGGAACACTAAGAAAGGCCTAAGCCTCTGAAAAATGGAGGATAAGTCTATCAGCAAACAATCCCACCCAGGATAGTTGCTCAACATGACAGAAATTATCCCAGGGAAATTACCTATAAAACATAACTGGTCCATTATCCTAAACTTTAAAAAACAACAAAGTTAATAAGCACCTTTATGCCTTTCCTATTTAATATTTTTACTAATCAGGCTGTACCTTTTAAATGGCAAAAATCAAGTTATAATGTCAATGTTAAAAGTGCACATCCTAGTCCTTTCATTATAAACAAGTAAAACTGGAACTAGGTAATAAGCAAGTCTTTGATCTGAAAGACAGTGCCTATATTTATATTTTAGTGCCTAAGGCCCAAACAACAAGTTTTTCAGATAATATAATCAAGACATTCTATGATATTAGTACAATAGCCTTTGATAGACAAAACAGATGGGAGATTGTCCAAAAGGAGCAACTACCTTTACTTCACAGTGGAAACACCTGTCATTTTGGTCATGAAATGGTCATCCTTTCCTTTAGATAAGCAAGATCAGAAGCTATTCTCTGAAAGGCCCTTGCAGGGCAGATATGGTTTTTTTGTTTGTTTGTTTTAGAATACATGTCATAATTTTGTCTCTACTGAACTCAAACATTGTATTTTTTTCAAAATGAGGCAACAGTAAAGAAAAACCAATACACAGTGGAAAGTAAGGAAGTGAACATAACTTGATTTAACGTAAATTAGAACATAATATGTCAGAAATTATACCAAAAATCTGACATCTCAAGAAAATAATAGTACAATAGAGTACACATACACAGGGACAAGGAAAGAGCAAATAATTTAGCTGTATGTTCTCTGGTTTCCAGTGCTGTTGTTCTAACAGAATAGATCAATTATAAAAAGTTGATTAGACAAACATCATAAAAACTTCATCTGTTCTAATATCTGCTTTCAATGGAGAAAAGGAAAAAGTCAGAGGGTCTAAATTCTCATGAAACTTAAAAGCCTATAGTCACAATTTTTTCCGTAGCTAGAGGCTAGAATTTTGTTTCAAGTTCTCCTAGAAGGGGCATATATCTTTATAAGGAAAACCAAATTATAAAAATGACCACAGTGATAATTCAGTACTATTTATTGAGCTCTTATTATATGCCAGACACTGCACACTTTACATAGGTCACTTTTATCATCAGAACATCCTTGTTCACTAAGGTTATCTCCCAAATGGTACTATTTGGTAAGGTCCAAGAGAGCAACAATCATATCGGCCTTGTCCACTGATATATCACCAGGGCTTCACAGTTTGGCACCGAGTAAGCAATCAATAATTATCTGCCATATAATTACATTCAGAGAGGAAAAGTAACCTAAAGTCACTTAGCAAGTGACAGAGAATCGGATTAAACCCAATCATGGGGACTCCAAAACCACTGCTGCCATAGGCAGGATTGACACTGACATACATCTACTGAAATTCTTGGTCCATCCTGGGGAAGGTGGCTGACAAACTCAGCCTGGGATTAGTAGGTAAGTAATGAACTGTTGAGAAATCCATAAGTTTCTTTTTGTTCATATCCTTCAAATGGCTTTTATCATGCCAAAATCAAAGGTATTGTATGACTTTTTTGGGGGTTGGGGTGGGGGGGAGGGGTTGGTATTTAATACTAGGCAAAGGTAAGAAGCACCAAAGTAGCTTGACTTTGGAAGGAGCAAGGCTCACCATAAACTTGTTGATAAAATTGCTTATTAATTTCAATTACTTGTAAAAAATTATAATACCTCCACTACCAGTTACTGCCCTTGAGCTTCTACAAGATATCCCAACTATCTATATAACCACATTTTTCAGGACGTATTAACTATACATTTTAAATTTGTTTCCCAAGATGAAGAATGGTGATCATGACAGAAAAACATTGAAATGTTTCTAACTCTTCATATAAACATGGAACAGATCCCTCAATGTCAAATTGAAATGTGCTTGCAATTAAACATTATTAGTATTTATCATTTCAAATTAGCATAAGGATTTATTAAATCTTTCACCAACTACTTTGAAAGGCACACAGTCCAAAGTTCCAACCTTAATTTATTACACACACACTGAGAGGAAACATACACAACTTTTAAAAAAACTATGTTGTGCTACATTGTGCTGTAATACACAATATCATTATTCTGTATGATAAGTGAAAGGCAATAGAAACTAAAAGTTCAACGACTGCTCTGTGTTTTTGAATGGTGAGCATAAAAAGAGAAGACTAGGCAAAGAAAATTTTCCAGGAAGTTTTCCTAATTAAAATTCAATTCACAAATAAACATTTACTGTCTAAGGTGTCAGGAACCAAAGAGATAAAAGTAGTAGTAGATGGTCACTGCCCTCAAATAGTTTCAAGTCTAGGAAAAATTTAGATGTACATAGAAATA